>JBAMBP010002692.1:0-10643 GCA_037044515.1 Phortica magna
TTAAAAAGTAAAAAGCTGGCAAGAAACCAAGATATTTCATAATAACTTTCCAATTATCTTATTCTAGTGAAGACAATTGTGCGTAGCTGTTTGGCATCATTTGAATCTCTTGACACATGTCTGGTACCGTCCTTACAAACAAGCGTTGGCGATATTCACTCTGAAATACTGGAACAGCATTTTAACGAAGAGGTATCAACCTTCAAAAATGCGCTTCAAGAGATAATTGACACTCATGCTTTTATTAATTGCTACCGCGATTTACTATCGGATTGCATTACTACAGTCGAAAAGAATTATCAAAAAGCATTGTTAGAAGAAATTCTTCAAATGGGCGCATTCCTTTACGAGCACTTTCTTTTTAGCGTAAATCGAAATGTAATCAACGAACCGGAATATCCCGAAAGGCGTCAGTATTTCAATCAATTCTGTGCGATATTACGAGAATGCCAAGCAATCCTTAGCTGTGCGGACCAAGTTGACAGACAGCGTATAATTAAACGTTTTAAAATATTACGAAATGTTTTACGAAAGCTACACGAATCGCTTACCGACACACCAAATCGTGGAACAAAACACAATGGCACTAATGTGTTCTTAATCTCTGATGAAATCAATGACAATCAACGCATGTTCGAATCCGCGGGTATTTGTCCTTCAATATGCAGTATACTTTATTCAAATGAAAAACCAAAGCGAAACGCTCGCGCAGTAACTGATTCATTAAAAGGCAACTATTCAAAGTTACCAGAGAACAATGCTCGCATGTATCACGACAACGTTATGTCATCAGCTCCATCAAATTCAAAAACATTCGACCAAAAGCAGAACCTTCACTTTGATGCACAGCAACTATCCAATCAGCGTTGCAGTGTGCGAAGAAGTATGTATGTATTGAAAATATCAGAATATCTATTAAAACTTTAATCATTCGCAGAAGAAAGCCTTCGCACTGCGATGTTTAAGCGTCAAAATGTAGCTGAAGGCGAAAAACTTTACAATGCTTACAAGCTTCAATCCGCTACCACGCAAATTAGTGGTAAGAGTAACATAAATTAATAAAGTGCTTAGTAATTTAACTAAAAAAAATTTTTCATAGATATACTTGATCAATTTTCAAATTTGTCGAGTGGTTTCACTGCAAATTCACGTAGCATTGAACTGGAGGCAGCGATTTGACAACGTTTAAATATCTAACTTTTCACTTATTACAAATAAGTCGCTAGTTTATAAGTTTAATGATAAAAAATGGCAAACAATAATTTGACAACAATTCAGATGAATCGATTTAACTTTTTATTTCAATAACTATAATGATGGGTGAGTGCAGCCCCCTAAAAATCAAAACTTCCATATGTATTAAGAATATAGTTTCTAATTATTATCATATAATTCATAACATTCAAAATGGCATGACCTTATTTTAAAAATTATTAAATAAAACCGAGCAATTCATTTTAAATTTTTTTAATAATATAATTTTGGTCCTTTTTCTGTTCACTATCTGTCCTGTTTCTCAGTGCACAAATGGCAGCACTGCGCGCTCACACACTTGTCTGCTTTTCGGCAAGTAACGTCGAGCGTTTTAAAAACAACAAAAACAAAAGTGTTTTAAGTAAGAATGAAAAGTGGTCTTTGAAATCAATTTAAGATCTAATTGAAGAATCAAAATCTTGCAAATTTATAATCAAAATATTCGCGTAAAAATCTATGTATTTAAAATGTAATACGACGGTGCCTCGAAGTTTCTCCAACTAACGGAACAATACATTTGTTAAACATGTAAGTTTAGCAAATAACATGAAAACATATTTAAAACATAAGAGCATCGATAACGTACAGTTTATTAAGCAATGTTCGTGAAGATAAGATAATTTTTACATGTATTAACAATAAAACATATCCAATTGCTAATATCGATTTTTCTACTCAAACAATAACTAACACAACAGTGTAAGTTTCAAAGTTTAGAAAACGTTGAGAATGATCATCAACTATTAATAGTTAGTAAAAATAAAAAAATAAACTTTTCCAGTGTTTATTTTATTTGGCAAAATTTGTTTTACTGAGTTTACTTGTTGCTCGCATTTTATGCAAAATGGTTAGAGGGGTGAGCAGGCATACATGTGTATGTGCTGTTAAATATATATGTATATATGTTTTGGGTTTTTGTGTCTCCGGAATATTTGTACTCTAAATCGACCCTTGTATGTCTCGCCTAATTAAAAAAAAATGTCATTCGCAGAAATATGAATACTGAAGCAAGAGAAGAATTAAAAGCGCTTGAAAAATCAAAGTTTGCCGACCATGAAGAATCCAAGGATTATTCTAGTCTTTTACAAAACATGAAGAACAACAACCATCACATTGTACCATGTGGCATATTAGCAGTGCTATTTACGCTATATTTGACGGCGACTTCACTACAACGCAACTATGACTCCTATTTTGGCCTTAGCAATGCGTCAGTGGGTAAGAGCGTTGAACACCAAAGATACAAGATGTCGGAATATGATGACGAGAATAAGCGACAATTAATGATATTAAGTAAACTACGAGAACATGAAGGCATCTGTTATGATTTGGCAATATTTACGAAAGAATCAAACCATAAATTTAATGAAGAGGAAACAATTGAAAACACAAAGGACGTGAAGGACGATGTTGAGCCGTTGAAAGACGAACAAAAACAGTTAAAGAAATCTGAAAAGCACGTAGCAAATGGCAATGGCAGCAACATTAGTGGTGGTTATAAGCATAACAACAACAACAAGTCTAACAAATCAAAGTTATCAAAACAAGTTGATGCAAAAAAGAAGGATGCTCCAAAAAAGAACTCAACGGCTGAACCAATTATATATCTCTTTGCGCTTGTCTTCATTTACTTATTATTGAAGGCAGCCTCCGATATCAATCAACACTATAAGCTGGTAAGTTTCAAACTTCAAGAAATTATTTTGTTGATCTAACTATTACAAATGTCATTTACTCTACGTTACCAGCAAAACAAGGGCGATAAACGTCTACGACGTTGTTCATTGCAGTCGTACGCGCAGGCGCACAAGCAAGATCGCCGTGCTTCCAAAGGTATTTTGTCAAAAAATTTGCCAAAATTATAAATTTTACTTGGCATGTATCTATGGATATGATCTATTTGTCTTTGCAATTGAAAACGTATAGGCCCGAGTACAGAGCATTCTAGAGTTTTGCGCTATAAATAAAAATAGGTAACAAAGTGTTTTGCAATTATTTTGCGGTAAAGAAAACTATTTACTATAGACTAACTAAAACAATACAAAAAAAAACAACTTGTCAATCTGTCCGTACAAAATACAGCCTCAAGCAGTTAATCAAAAGTGGGACTTCTAAAACAAATAAAAATCGTGGAACACTTTTTTAATTAACGTTATGAGAATTTTAAAGCCATATTGTCTATCAATCAAATGATAAGGTTTTATTAAAATTTGTGTAGATTTGCACATGTTTGTAGTTTAGCAGGTCCCCTTTATCGCTGAACAGATTTTATTTTCATTAAAATTAACTTTATTTCTTTTCTAGTAACTAACTAATCTACACGGTGACTGTTCATTATTTAAACTTTTAAATAAATTATATTATATGTTCACAAATCTCATTAATTGGCACTTGACATATCAAATACTATTTATTTTTTTTTTCATTTACATTACAAAAAATCATAATTTAGATGTTTATTGAAGCTTTTATAACTTCAATCCAAATTTGAAGTATATGTGATAGTTTTAAATTTTATTTTCAGTTTAAATAATACCCATTTGACCACTAAGAATTACACTTCAAATACGAAAATAGGGAATTTTAAAAATTTACTATTTAAATTTTTTGACCAATAATAATTCAATGTACTCAACCAAAGACTTAGAGCACACTCTCAAATCCCAATTTACAAAATAAATCTAATGTTTGTTATAAACATACTTACACACATACATATATGTTGTAATTTCTGCCTATAAAAACCTTTATTGCTAAAATTTCACTCTTAGGGACCGGAACTTTTAGATCAACTAATTTTGTTTCTATTTCAAGAACTGATCTATCTGAGCTAACATAGACTATATTTCATATAGTCTAAGATGACTATTTCACTTCATCGTTAATATACAAAAATATCAAAAAGTTCCGGATTCTCAATAACTATACAACTTTTTTATTAACTATACTTTATAAAATATTCTAACTTGAACTGAATGTGTTTCATTATTCGTCTATTATTCTATGTATGTATATTGTATGGAAATATATGTGTTGATATTACACTACTATCTTAGTTAACTATTTGTAAAATTAAAGTATTGAATTATATAAATAAAGTTATAATCCTGTGATGAACCTAATAGAAAAACAAATTCGATGTGTTTTCTTTTGATGTTGTTTCAACTCTATCGCATAAAAGTTTGTTTTAAACTTTGATCCAAAAAGTTTTCATATTCCTTAAAAGATTCGCCTTTGCATCGCAATCCGAAATATCTGTCCGGTCGCTCTATTTCGGTTGATCGCTTTAAACGTGTTATCTTAAATAATGCCGATGAGCTATCAGTAAAGAGTGAGATATTGGCAAATATGCGCAAGTACACTTCTCTTGATGAACAAATGAAGCCACTGGTACCGACACCACCACCTTCATCGCCATTTAAACGTAGCATCGATTTTCAAAACATCGCGGAGCAACGTTTGGGTAAAAATAACTTTAAACCACAATGAACAGTCACAAAACAATTTGTTCTCACAATTCTAGACATACAGCTACCTAATTTCAACCGACGAGGCTCAGTGCCAGTAACCATTAATTATCAACCAATTCCAATAACCACAAATCCCAATCGTCCTCTTACACGGCGTACATCCATGATCGGTGGCAGTTTGATTGGCCAGCAGATTGCGGATCCAATGCTGGCACCTGTTATTGATGCTGGCGTTCTTCCCGAACAAAAACGTCGTGTACGCATGATCAATCGACACTAAACTATTTTCCAGCCATGAGGAACAAATCAAACGAATTTACAACTTTAACTTATAATACATATTTTTAAATATCAAAATTATTACAATCGACAACTTACATTTCTCTTTTTAATCTTTTTATATAATCTTTTATAAAGTTTTACAAATCGCCCCACAGAAATACTAAATCAAGAACTTAAAATGGCAAAACACTTTCTTAACTAATGAAGTATACAAAAAAAAAAATATTTTTTATTACACAAACTATTTTTGCAAATAAAAGCTATGTTTATATATATATATATACAAATACAGTTCAGGGGTTAATTATTGAATTTATATAAAATTATTGTTGTTCAAAGTATTCACAGACGTAATTAGTATCTTTAACTGAATACTTTATACTTCCCTCTAATATAGATCCCGAGAAATGAAGTTTTGTAGTAATGAACAATTCGGTCAATACTTCATAAGGGGTTTATCAGACAATCGGCCCTATTGCAACTCCACGATCCTTACAGAAGCGTGAAACTACTTAACAAACACAATCACTGTAAATTAATTCTTTATTACATAGTTATTATAATGTATGCCTCCAAAATATTGACAAAAATCCATTCCACTGCAATGACAAGTAAATCACGAAAAAGTAAGCACTTGATGCATATCCACAATAAAAGATAATTTTAATGTATACAAATGAATATATTTATTGTGTGGCTAATTTTCATATTAGCCATTCTAGTAAGCACACAAATTTGTATATTATAAAATTAACATTAAATATTAAAATATATAATTATTAATATATATATATATATAACTATGTTCTTTTTCTTGTCTGCAAATAGATATGTACTCACTTATTTTTATATATTTACATAACGCTATATTAATTTAATTATTAAGTACACTTAATGGAAGTTTAACGTTTTTTTTTTTAATTATTATGTTTGTTTTTTTTTTTTAGATTTTTAATTAATTAAACTATTGTTATGTGAATCAATGTTTAACTACGTGAATGTCTATGTAAATTATTACGGCAAGATTTAAAACAATCCTATGAACTATGGAAATGATTTAATTGTTTAGCTTAAAACTATTTTTAATTCGTTTTTCTTATTTAGTACATTTGTTTAGAGGTTCTTAATTAATTATTAATGATTTGTATTTAAATAAGGCAATTTGTTTAAAATTAGGTTTTACATGATTTGTTTGATTATGTTATAAATAAATTACGTATATTTTTATTTTACCTATCAAATTAAAAAAGAGGTTTATCGAAAATGCTTAATTGAAATGAATACTACCAAGGATCTTGCCTAATAAACGGCATGATTCTGGATTGAAATTCGCGGGGCATAGAATTAATTTGTGAAGTGCAACAAGAATTACCTAATCATCGAGAACCTATCATTAAATTCTATAAACCTAACCAAGTTCATTGCCTTCGTAGAGACTCTCGCAACTCTCGAGCAATCGTAGCACCGGCGATATGTCATAGGGGTAGAGTTGCCGTGAAACAAGTCGCGTTATTTGAAAACGTAACCGTATAAGCACGCCCATCGCTTCGTCCAAAGTACTTGCGCCCATGCCAAAATCATGACAGCTTTGCACAAACATCGTCCAATTCATTCGTATATATTTTAGAAAACGCAACAAGTAAAGAAGAAAGCACGTCTCGTTGCTGACTAATAGATCAAGCAATAATTCTGAACTATTTGATGTCATTTTTAGGAATTCTAGAAAGGTGTAAACCGGATTTAACATGGCAACTAGCTCTGGAAATGCATTGTTGCGAAATGATATGCCCGATGTGACGTCCAATGTACAAACCATGGACTCTATTAGATGGTCATCCTGATCGTCGAATAAATGTATAAGTATTTTACTAAAGTGACACTCTGGGTGGAATTCAAGTGTGTGTTTAATAAACGACTCCAGTTTACTAAGCACATCACGTATAGAACGTTCTATTAGCATCATATCATGATAGGCATCATAGTCGCTTGAATCAATTGATGAGTCCGACGAATCGCTTCGAATTTCCTTTACCGTAACAGCAATGGATTTGAGCACAAGCAGCACCATTTTTTGCAAAATTGTTTTGTCCATTTCGATAGCGTCACTACCAGCAATCGGATCAGGTGCTGCGTGTGTTTGTAACGTTTCGGGAGTATATAATACCGGCTGCCGCTGAAACCCAATAAGGCTGACAATGTTTTCTGGCTGTCGTCGTGGAAGTGATTCGAGTATGCTAAAGTCTTTGACATGACGAACAATCTGATGTGCAAGCTGACAGGTCTCATCCGGGAGCATATCCTGCAACGCCAACGTGGAACCATAGCAAAGCGCTTCGTTAAACAAGCACAGCATCTGCTTGTAGACGGTACAAGAGAGATTTTGGTTTAGCAGCAGCTCAAATTTGTCGAGTTGTGCGTAGAATGGACGTGTCTCGTCTATTGAAAGATTCGCTTTAACGGATATGATGTTCTCCCACAGCTGCAGAAAATTAAGTACGCAGTGTTCGGCATGTTCGTTGTTTATCTGAATACCGGCAGCTGACATCAGCGCAGACATATTTTTAACTAACGCAGGCCATTTATTTTCGAGTTTTTGTATGGTAATGCACTTGAGATGCGTAGTGTCAAAACTTTCTGAGTCCGTGAGTGTGACAATATGACAACTATTACTAAGCAACGAGACCTGTTCTCCGGCGGACACTTGTTGAGGCTGATGCTGGGACGTCGTCGCTTGATCTTCATTTGGATATAGCCCACTAACTGCCGCAGATGGATTTAACCCATACAGATTGTTTAGTTCATCAAGGTGCTGATGCAACCGGTTACTGGAGACATTAGAAGTACTTACATCACCACTATTCTCCACTTCTATATCCCCCGATTGATTTGGTGGCACAGCGTTCTCATTTGCAACTCCACGAAAATGGAGCGCAAAGTAGTTGTTCTCTAAGGTTGGCTGCTGCGTTGGAAAATGCATATAGCCAAAAGTATTTAACTCGGACATTGTCTCCAGTTCCATGGCTGACGCAGAGCCTGCGGCTGGTGTCGACGGCGTTGGCGTTATTTCATCTTCCAGCGGATGTATTTCGACATCTTTCCACTCCACTATTCGCTTGATAATGTCAAGGCTAAAGTGTATTTTCTGTACCGCCAACTGATCCAAACGTTCAAAGCTAAAAAGTATATCGACAATCTTTCGCAGCCAGTCGTCGTTTATCTCCTGTTTGGCAATAACGAGGAACGCAGCCAGGACACGTCCTGCTAAAAATTGCACGTAGGTGTTATTATATCCAGCCAGCACGATAATCTCATCAATGAGATTGTGATCGTTTCGTATCAATGCATCACAAACGTCCATAATTCGCGCACAGATAAAGCCTTTCGAGTTTTGTTTCAGGTATATATCAAATAGTAATTGAAGATTTGACAGAAATTGAAGTAGCTTATTGGTTGGCCACTCGCTAAGATTAGCTATTCGTTTCTGACCATTGGCATCGAGTGAATAATGCGACTGAAATGGTTTCTGTAGCGTACGTTCCGACACACCACAAAGGCATTGCTTTGTCAATGACACCTCAAACTCGTGCATATCATCCACGGCAGTTGTGCAAGTACTAGTACCTGTTGGAACGATTGTGCAGGCGCTGAGCGTTATATTTTGCGTGTGCGACATGTTTAGGAGGTCTGGTAATGCAGAAACGCGATCTACTTCATCGCTGGAGAAGTTACCTATCGCCGATAGTGTATGATTGGTACTTGGAACTGAGGAAGATGTCGTTGATTTAATCTGTGGCAAGATGTTGTTGACAATATTTTGTACATTCAACAGTTGGGCTAAGGAATTGGCGCGTGAACTGCAAGGTGTAGATGTTGGCGAGTTGTTGGTTGTACTGGGCTCCGATGTAGAATGTGATGAAGAGGAGGAAAGCGATGAGCAGAGATGGTTGTGGTTTCCTTTCTTGTTGTGATTGTTGCCATTGGCATCCACACCTAGTTCTCGGGTATCTATGATATCCGGCGGTGGCGTTCTAATGACCGTTGCGTTGTTGTCTTGAGCAGTCTTTGATAATTTTCCATTTGATTTGATCTTTTCAATTTTTTGCCTCTTGGTTTGTGGCTGTTCAGTGCTATGGTGGCTGCTGTTGCTTCCACTGCTGCAACCACTGCCGCTGCTGCTTGTGGCATTGGTTGTATCCATTGTAACCAGCAGCTTTGTGAATTCCGTTTAAGTTCGTAATTTTATGCGTTTAATAGAGACGTACCCGACGTCGTTGCAGCAAATTATCCCTCACATGCAACTTTTTACTAATTAACACAAATTTCGTAGCTTTTAACAAAATTCAATCCATTTTTCACCAATTTTTAATCGTTTTCACATATGTACATAGCCGAAGCCAATGGACGAAAGCCTACCGTGTTACGCACCTTGCAAGGTTACGTGGTGCCCCGTGGTTAAGGCGTCACTTTGTACGTAGGCGTTCCGAACGAACTGTTGCAGTTTAGCTCTATTTATATATGTTCATTTCTTTGAATCAACGATTCAAGCAACTGTTTAACATTCGCCAATTTAACACATTTTCTCCAACTATTTACCTATTTGTGGCAGTCCACAACTTTTTTTAGATCAGAGTTACCATTCTTTCCGTCAGAAAGAAGAAGACAGCCTTGGCAAGAAGACACAAGTGGATGGCTACGTTTATGTCGGTTCCGAATGTATATCGTCATACGCTAAACCAATACTGCAGATTTCAGTTATTCTGAGCTACCAACCGCTATTGAAATCTTCTGGGCTTGGGATTTTGGTCAGAGTTGTAAGTCACCATCAATTTGATGCAATGAAACGATGGCATTTTATAAAAATAGAAAAATTGGATTTTTAAGTTCGTATTAAGTTAAGTTTAAAAATTGGTTTCTTGTAGTATTGACTAATTGTCACTTCAATTTACAATTGTAAATAGAAAAGCTTAGTTAAAGGTTACATACACATTTTATATTTTTTTTTATGTATAATATAATTTTATTACTACTAAGAGACGGCTTTAGTCATTTTAAATTATAGAAATATTAACTTAAAATTAATAAAATAAATTATAAAAATTTTTAAATTAACCTAATATGCTTTAAGTTCTAAAACTCGCAAAATGTTGACTTACATACTATTTTTCTATGTGTTGAAAAGGTTCGTTTGTCCACTATCCTTACAAAAACATGAAGTATCATAAATTTAAAACTTTTATCGTTGAAACCTTCTATTGAAAATTTCAACAGTTGCAAAAAAACTTAAAATTGACGTAAAAAGAAATTATATTTCATTTTTCAGATTTTTAATGATTTCTACTTCGATTTGAACTGTGAATTCTTACAATTGAATTGATGAAGCTTACAAGCAAAATTAAAAATTTCATAAAATTTTAGAAATATTTAATTTAAAGTCTGTTTTTTGGGCCATTATCATTATATTCGCTCAGCTATCGCTAGCCAGCTGAGGTTAGTTTCCTTACCAACAGAGGAGCTTTTTAGAGTGCAAAATAATTGTTAAACAGTATTTTAAATTTACCTACCTTTGCAAAAACACCGTTTCCGGGCATTGAACTGATGACCAAACTGATGATTTGCAACTCTGCATAGAGAGGATTG
>JBAMBP010002693.1:0-170739 GCA_037044515.1 Phortica magna
AGTCAACTGTGAAATTTTTTTTCAACGTTAATTAAACAATTTCACTCTCGAGAAGCGTACTATTTTTACAAAAACAAACAAATCCACAAAAAATTGTTTTTTCAAATTCAAATATAAATGCGAACGAAATATGTTTTCGTTACTACGTGAGTTCATACATACATACATACATATATATGTATACATATGTGCAGCAACAATTTATCGACCATCCACTGTCGATGGTGTACTTCACACGCTTTCCATCTCTGTCGCTCCTTTGCATACACCAATGTTATACAATATAGCTTGTAGAGTTGTGAAGAATAACAAAAAAACTTGACTTAATTTATACAAAGGTGTGTGAAAGTAGCCGTGGGCAACATACATAAACCATTGAAATTGAGATAAGTGTGGAGTTGCGAAAAAAACAAGATACAAAGTTGGATCATCAGCATGCAAACCCTAATGAAGTAACTAACGAGACCGCAATTTGTTGTTGTTAGAGTTTCATGTTTCTTGAAAGTGTTACTTAAGTTGATGATTGAAACGTTTAACTTAACAATACAAAATATTATTAGAATATTACTAAAGCGATGCTTATATGTATGACTTTGCTACTTTAAAAAAACTCTCTCGTTAAAAAAACTCTCCTTACAGAACTTTGTTAATTTTGATAACCGTTTGCTTTTTAATTATTATTAACATATTTTAGGCAAATCTTCTTTTATGGATTTTAAAAAAATCTGAGTTTACTCAATTGCTAAAAAAATGTGAAAATCAAGCGTTTTTAAGTAGTAGACAAATATAATGAAAAAGCGCACAAAAGTCGGCAACAGAAATACAACATTTTTAAAAAGTCAATAATCTCAAAGCATATGTCTTAACACATAAAGCAGTCACACACATACATGTAATTATTCACATTATCAGGTAAAACAGCAACAGAGCTTAAACGCAATGAAGGCGTAAGAGTGACAGGTGGACCGAATGAATAAGACAGGCATACAGACACCTGCCCAATGAGTGCTTCAATAAACATAAACAACTTAATAACTTACATGTGTGTGTGAGTATGTGTCTGCAAGTGTGTGTGTGCGCATGTTGCCAAAGGTTCGTTGACACTGATATGTACGTAAACAGTTGCGCTAAATGCATAGTTGGACAAACAAACTGCATTGACAGCACTGTTGTTGTTCTCTCATGTGAAGGCTACTCAGCTCAATTCAACTCAACTCAAGTCAAGTCAAGTCAAGTCAACAATGTCGTGAAGCGAGTGACAGGTTTATTAAATGGACACAGGTGAGTGTACGCGTAGTGTTTGACAAATGCTTAGGCTTTTTTGGATGGTTGAGAGCAACACGGGGTACTGTGGCAGTTACATGAAGGCAGTTGTTCGCTTTGTTTACTTAGCGTTGCCTAGTGATGAGTGTCCATCGTCGATGGCGCTATTTACTGCCTTCAGTTTTCCAGATTTCAAATTTGTAAGTTTCACACGTGTGTGTGTGCGCGTAAGTATGTGTCTGACGTTTGACTTCATTTAGCGACGCTGTGCTTGCTGTGGTCAAAGTTCATTTGCATCTTTAACGGAGCGACAAACAAGTTTTTAATTTAATGCGTATAAGTTGGTTTTTTTCTCCTGAGCTTTAAATTTGAATTTTAATCAATTTGTAACTGTATAATGCGTTGGAAATTCGAACTGAATTATTTTAATTAATTTTGAAATAGTTGCGTTTTAGCAAAAAATCTTCACAATATTTAATATTCACGTATACATTTAAAGATGAATTAAAATTGTGCAGAATTAATAATTTCATATGATTTCCACATATCTAATTTTCATTATAATATGTTGTAAAAAAAGTTAAGCATGAAATTGATAACTACTAAAACAAAAATCTGTAAAATCACTGTAGAGCAACATGTTCACGATGCTATTTTGCTTAATTACGACGAATAATTTAACCTTGGGCTATGAAAAGTTTTCACAATACACATTGAAATATGACATGTATCACAGATTTTTATTAAGAAGTTAGAATTTGCAAAAAAAGAAAAAAAACATAGTTGTGTAAATTGTGTAATAAAACATCGTGCCTGAATGTGAAATCTGAAAAAAAAACATTTTCAAAGACTCAAGAAATTCGGCTGACATATGTAAAGCTTATAATAAATTTCAGTTTGATGATCTTTGAGATGTAAGAATCCAAGAAGGCAAATATTTTGTGGTAAGCACATATAATAGTTTGATAATATAAATTAATTAATCCAATATAATAAATTTGGAGGGGTCTATTTTTTATAGTTTATGAAATAAAGCCATTTTTTTATAAAAGGTAGCAGTAAATTTTTAAGGAGCACATTTTGGAGTATTTATGCTCCAATTTTCATGTTTCCAAATAATGTTATAATCTTTGAAATAAGTGGACGGTAGTGAGAGAAAGAGAAAGAGTAAGCATCGCAAAAAATGCGACAAAATTGAAGTACGGACATGGCTATGTCCATCTCGTTTGTCGTCCTATAACTAACTTATTATGTTTTAAAGGCCCGCCTCTTAGATATTATATAAATTTTGTTCAAAACCAACTTAATAAAGCTTAATGCGAAGGAGTAAGTGTAGGTGTGTGCGTGAGTGTGCGTAAAGTAAGCAATATTTATATTTTTCTCACATTCTTCATAAACTTGTTAGTATTTTCAGAACGTCATCTATTTTTACTGTTGCTAAAAAGTAAACTCAACCGACAACATTTCGATACAAGGCTTGGCTTCTAAATTTATTTGTGTCTGACTATGTGTGTGTGTGCTTGCCTCTGTGAATGTTTCAGCATGTCTGTAATTAAATATATGTATGTATGTATATGAAACTGATTATCTGGTAGGACGAGTTCTTGGCGTTTATATTTGTTGATTGGCTGGCGGCAAATTTGTGTTTACCAAAGCTGTTTAGCTGCATAGTAAATATTTTGAAAGCTTAAAACACGCGCGAACGTTTATTTATTTGTGTGCGTATACCATAAGTATTCATTAAAGTACTCATTTAGCAAGTAACTCTAACGTCAATACGCCCACGCGCTTTTCAAATAATTTCTCACGCACTTATTTGTTCACTCATTGACTCGCTCACTTTTCCACTCACTCACTTACTCACTTACTCACTCACTCACTCACTCACTCATTCAATGAATCAATCAATCAAGCAAGCCAGACACTCAGCCAACACAGCGTATACTTGATGTTATCCTTGTTAGAGGCGCGTGCAATTTTGGGCCATGTTGTTTATGTACTTAGTTGGGTATTTATTTTCTTGTTGTTGCTATTGCTGATGTTATTGCCCTTCCTGGCGTTGTTAATTGTTTTTATTAAAGTTTATTAGCAGTCTTGCGGCAAAGAAATTAGCTGTACGTATTGCTAATGAAAATCGTTTGAGGAAATGAGTGTAATTAGCTTTGGAAGGAAGTTAGGCGAGCGTAAAGTGTATTTCAATTGACTTTCAAGTGCCTTGTTTTGAGAATTTCTATTTGTAGCTGCTGAAAAGTAGGCTATGAGTTTCTGCAGGCCGCGCCATTCAGGGCAAAGTGTTGTATACTTTCAAGCAGAAGGTGTAAGATGTTGGATTACAAAGAAATACGAAAATTTTATAAAATTAGTTGGTAGGAGTGGCTGGTATTTTTTCTATTAGCGTTTCTTATACATCATAATGTTCGTTAAGCTCATGGCTTACTTTTATATCTTTACAAATACCAATTTGATTTTGCTGTTGTGAAGTTGTGAAGAAATTATGTTATGATTTGATGTTTTGAGACCACATAAAAGAGAAGACAACAATAAGATACCTGAAACAATTAACTTACAATCAACCTACGTTTTGATTGAATCAATAAAATCACTTGCTACTTGCCAGCAATCAATCTGATATAGTCGGACTTGTGGCAAGCATGTCAAATTAAGCCTCAACGAGTGTCAGAAACTGCTGTAAAATACCTAAATAGTTACACATACAAGCACATTTTGTATATTTTCCTGTGCATGTGCAATTTTCCTGTAAATTCAATTCCCATTTTCACTTAAAAGTTTTTAAACTTGTTTTGGTGGTGTGAGTACTCGATTTAAGTTGCTTGAGTGTTGGCAAAGCTGCCAGATTGGTAAAGGAGCCATTGCCACTGCAGATTCGACTTAATCATGAGCGTCGTCTTCTTGAAAAGGAAAATTATTTTTAGTTTACGTTGTTGTTGTATATAAAAATGCCCTTGAGACAAATTAAGTGATTTGCTCTTTTCTCTATATATGCTTTTGGCTTCTGTGTGCTTATTTACGTGTATATTGTAAATGTGTTCGTATGTGTGTGTTTGTATAAACATTATTTTTCCTGATTACTTTTTCTTACTTTGCGCCCCAAAACGTTTTAGCAAAAAATGAAGGCTCATAAACGGCTTCAAATTTTTTGTTCTTCTCTCAACTGAGTTCAGCTCAGCTCATTTATTCGCTAACATTTTATCATGTTAAAATTAAATTGTTAAACGTAAAATTTGAAAGTATATTAACAAAGCGACCTTTGGACCTTTTCTTAAGTGCCTTCTGCATAAAAATTTTGTAATTCTGTTGACTACTTTTAGGCAGCAAATTCTTAAATAACTTCGACTTATTTGTATCTTAAAGTTTTTGCAACTAAAATTTGTCAGCTGTCATTTAGTTTTTCATTGTCGTGTGAAAAGTTTCATTAGCTAATGTGTCTGTATGCCTAAATGTCCACTTTGAATGAGCTTGCGAACGAACGAGTAGAAAAACACACGTCGTCATGGATTGGTAATTTTATGTTGGCATGCTGTGCACGTCTGCTATGCCATAAATTTATGTTTAACGCTTCTATGCCAGCTCAACTCAGCCAGACAATGCCCTATTTGTGGCATACTTTTGGGCGCATTGGCCAATGCACATTAAATACGTGAGTAGCGCAACTAAAACACAAATAAAGAAATAAAAAGAAAATAAATAAATAAAAGAACAAAAAAAAAATGAAATCAAATCGAAACGAATTAAAATTGGTTTAACTAAATAGAATAAACAGCAAATAAATATGAAATAAATTTAATATTTTCTTTTGCAAAAATAAATGATTTTTAGTTGCTGCTATTATTGAACGAGGGTCACATTGAAAGTTCGTTATAAGTTTATAAATAATATATTAAATTGCATAGTATTGTGACAGCCTATTGACCTCACTTCAGTAGAATCAATGCGCTTATATTATTAAAGCTGATTAACCTTTTTTTGTAAATATACGTCATATGTGCTTCGTACATGCCTTGTTTGTTGATACTGTGTTGCTTGGCAGCAGCTGTTTCGTCATAAATTTTGTATTTCCGCTTTTTATTTTCATTTTAAAATTGTTTATGCTTAGATCAATAAAACTGTTTATTTTCCTCATTGTTAAATTTTTGTATTTTGATATTAAATTTAGATTTTTTCGTTATTAAGCTTTATATTTTGGTTCAATATTTATTCTATGCTTATTTATTCTATGCTATCGTAGTCATAAGAACATTTATTTTGTTTGGTTACAATTGTTTATATTGGTTTATATGAAAATATTTGCAAACAAATTCACGATTTGTTTTTATTTTCTTTGATTTTATATTTTAGCGTTATAGCGCAATATTCGTTAAAATTTTAATGAGTTATCATTTAAAAGGATTTATACATAAAATATTGAAAAAAAAAATTTTTTTTTTTAATTAAAATTTTTTTTTGTCTATTTAAATTTTTTTTCCGCTGTCCACAATGCATTTGACGATAGTGATGTTTTTTTTTTGCAAGGCATTTTTGACCTTGTGACTCGCGTTATCTAAATTTGTGATTATTTGTGACTGACTGAGACTGTTGTGAGTGTAAGACGTTATAAGTAAGAACTAAGTTAACCTTTGAGAATTTTATTTAAAAAGAAATGTACTTAAGTCGGCAACATCGCTTGAGTTGGCTCAGTTTATTTTTATAATCACTCTTGCAACAAGTATTCGATTTACTCATTAACTGTAGTTAAGATTGTTAATATTTCATAATAATTATTTCCATCAAAATTTAAACACATATTTTGTTTTGTCTACTAAGATTAATATAATAAAAACACAAAAAAAATGAATAATTACAAAAACCAACAAGCTTTTTGTCAACGTCATGCTTAATGTTCTCGTCGCTTTTCTTACGCTTTGAATTACATAATTCAATCATGTTTTTTACTACTTACACTTAATGCTGCGCAAACGCAACTCTTCTTAACTCATTCACTTTGGCTTCAAACGCCACGCTTTAAGTGACCGATAAGTCATTTTTATTATTTCATATTTATGCGCCTTATTCCACCACTACTTCTCTTTTTCTCATTATATGCTTTTCTCCTTATTGTTCAACTCATGGTTTTGCAGCATTAAAGCATTTTTACGCCGCTTAATTTTATTAAGCAATCTTTCATGAACAACTTTTATTGAGTTTGAAACAGAAGTGCACGAACGAACGAAATAAAGTTATTACGATGATGAGGTTGGTCATTATATATTGTCGAATATATCAGTGTATTGTAAGCGAACGCAAGTAACAAAGGTTCTTCTTACTGCTTGCAATAAATAACAAACATGGCGTATACTTGATTACGCAAAGAATAAGTATACGTCAAGTGTGTTTCAGTTGCCTTTGTGTGGCATCCAATGTTAAAACTATAAAGTTTCCATACGTTGGCGTGCTGTCCCTTGCCACACACTCAAGCTTTTATTCAATTGTTGTAGCGCCTTTTGTTTCTGGTGTGGCTCAGCTCAGTGTAGCTTGACTTGGCTTGGCTGAGCTGTGCTGGTCTTTTGTTTAATATCATCGTCGTCGTCGTTGTCGTTGACGTCATACACACTTCAAGTGTATTGGAGTACCACTTGTTGCGCATTTTTACGCTTCTCTTCAATTCTGTATTTTTTTTTATTTCTGTTATTTAATGCACAACTTCTTTGTCTTAACAAGATTTGTGATTTTGTTATTTTATTTTAAATAAAACAATTTTTGTTTTCATTTGTTTGAGTTTTCTTGTTATGGTGCTCTTAATAAATACCTTTTTCTGTTCTATTGTTATTAAGTGCAGTAAATTGTATTGCTTGTTTATTTCTTAATATGTATAAAATATTTTGATATTATTTTATAATTGCACTTACAAGTTTCAATTAGAAACGAAATTTATTCAATAATAGTTATGTTTTGTAAACATAAAACAAATTTTGAAATGAAATTATGCTAATCAGATTGAAAAATTGCATAATAAATTTAATACTCAAGAGAAAAAAATAGTTAAATTAAAAAAAAACTTTATTTTCATTTTCAATTTAAAATAGAAGCAATAACATTTATTTTTTTTAATCTATCTTTAGTTTACGTTAGCATCATCATCAATATCAACGCTCCTCATACATGAATAAACGACACAATAAAAATACAATTGCACAACTGAAATATAAATGAAGTGTCAATTAATGCTTTAATAGTTTTAAATATATACAACTCACTTAATAGGAATAAATTTGTAACGCCCCATAAAATCTTTCGCCGATAAATGCCCAACAAGAGTACGGTTAATGTTAATATAATGGCCATACCATTGAGAATAAGCCATGGTAAAAAATAATTTGCAGATTTCTGTATAGAAAATGTTGATTTAATGTGACTTATGTTTCTTTTGTTAAACTCACTTTTACAACGCCAATAATCAATAATATGTTTGCAATAATATTTACAACATCCAGGATAATTAAACTTATAAGCCATGTTTGCATTGTTACGATTTCATAATCAAATCTTCCGATTAAATCTCCGACGCCTGGAGTTGTTATATACAGCGCCAAAGAAAAGCTTAGATTGTTTTACAATTTGAGTATTAGTTTATTCATTTCATAATTACCGAAAAGCATTATTGCAGCCAGTGTTATAACGGCAATGTGCAGAATAATGCTGGCGACGCCAATGAGTATCGTGCCTTTGTCCAGTGGTATGAAAAAGCAACATTTTTTGAACATATTTGGTTCGTATGCACGTTTCTTTGAAATCTTGCCAAAGTGTAGAAATTCTAAACTGAAAAATTTATATTTGCCTTTGTTTGAGGTTTACTCTTGACTTTTACTTTTTTGACAATTCAAAAAATAGAACATTTTTTTTTTTATTGAAACATGTGACAAAGCAAAATTTATAGTTGAATAAAACTTTTTTGGTAATACGAACATTTTCTGCTTGTTGGTTAAAAGTAAAGCTCAAATTATTAATGACTTTACCATGAATCCGTGTTCTATTATTGCTTTGAATAATGTTCGGCTGACAAGCCAGGATCAATAGTACGTCGGCGACATTTTTTAACAGCCTTATGTAAAGCGTAATGCAATGCATTATGCGTCATTACAGTACGGATAATAAAATGCGATGTTTTTACCAACACTGCTCTAATAGTTGATCCAGTTCTCACACACTTTATTAATTTTTCCACTTAGATTGTTTATACAGTTCGTAAGCTATTCTTGTGCAATACTTACGGCAATCAATTAACAGGTTCATTAAACTTCGGCAAGTCGCTATGTGTATAGACAATTATAAGCCATTAAATATTCTCAATCAAATAAACATTGTTAAAAATGTTAACAATTTAATATATAGTAATTTTTTAATTTTTTTTGTTATTTTTAGTTGACTTTCTGGCAATGTTTGTAAACATACAAAACTTTGTAAGCCGACGCGTGCAAAAATGTGATCAATGGCCAAAAAAAATAAGCTCGAAAATTATCATAGAATGTGTAAAACATTTTGCCTGTGTTATACAATTCAACAAGGCGCGTGGATATCACTGGTCAGCACAATATCATATAACATGTTGCAATGTTCAGCGGCCGTTCAGGGTTTCTTATGTAAAGAACCTAAAGAGGGTGTGTATTATCCAGTTCCATTTTACACAATGTACATTGTGCTGGCATTTATTTATTTTGGTGGCTTTGTTATCAGTCTATTGCTTTTTGTCGGTCTGTACTATGTAAGTAAGTTAGTAAGTGAAATAAAACACAATACTTTTATATACTTTTTTAATTTTATATTTAATTAGAATAAAAAAATGTTCCTAGTGCCGTGGCTAGTATCGACATTCATCGAGTCTTTCGGGAATCTGGTTGCTGGTTGTGTTTGCATTGTAGATACCCATTATACAAAATGCAGCCATCATTTTGAGATCTTTGGTAAGTTTTATTGGCTTTAAAAATTTGTATATTTTTTGTTATTAATAACAATTTATTTAGTGTTATTTTTGTACTTTTGGATAATGATATGTATATACTATAAAAAATTGTATGATCGAGAAATAAATGATAGTATTTTTATAACTTGAAATATGAAGAAAATGGCGAAACAACGAACAAGTTCTTAGAAATTTTAAAAAAGTTTCATGTTTAATTGAGATAAGAGAATAGCAGTTTCTAAAGCAACAAGTTGTCTTCTGCTGTTAATTAAAAGCTTTGAAATTAAATAAGGTAAATAAAAGAAAATGAACTTAGATTATTTTCTTAAGAACATTTTCAAGGATAAGTGTTTTTTTTTTCTAAAGCCCATGGGTGACCTTAATTTGACTTAAGCAAAGCGCTCTTCTCAACTTACAAATTGCAATTTATGAGCATTTTGTCTATGCTTTTCTTCTTATGTAATCTCGGCATGGCCGTTTTTTCATATGCCTGTCTTTGCCGCAGCGTTTACACTAATGTACATATATACGTGTCTATATGCCAGCCGATGTTGCCTTTGGTGTGGTGACATAAATACGTCGTGAGTGTATATGAACGGAATGTGGTGATTTGTGGTGTTGTAAGAGTCGATTAGGTTTGTGTTGGTGTGTTCGAGCGTAAAAACTTTATAGTTGCTTAAGTGCTTTTATAGAAAACCATTGATGTCACTTTCTATAAACAGCTTTATATCAATATGGTTGGTAATAAAAGGGTTATATTTTGGCACGAGATATGATTGAAAGTCTTATAAATGAGAGACGGACAAATCTTAATATTTTTAAATTTAAAAAGACTATAGTAGTATTTTAAGTATTTTCAAGAGCTAAATTTCAAAAGCAAATCGGACTATGTCATTATAAATAAATGTGGTATATTTCGGGCTACCAATCTGACATGTCTTTTATCAAGCAAAAATATAATACATACAATATGTAAATAGAAATCTTAGTTGGGTGGTTTTTATTTGGACAATTTATATTGACATAATTCAAGTTGGCTTCCAACATCTTTTATTCCAAGTGATTAAAAACATATTGACTCTTTTATTTGAATAAATATTTATTGCATAACCGCTCAGACATGCAAGCGTTAAACGATGCGTCAAATTTCGTTGAACGCTTGAATGTCAAAGGTGGCATACGGCTTTTGTGGCGCACAACTTACACTTGATTAAACGCACATGACGGAGAATAATAATAACAAAAAAACATTAATAATTTTTTGGTGGATTTTTACCCTTGACACGACAAAAATCAATATTTGGGTCAAAGTCGGTGATCATATCCAAACTGGAATCACGTTGCTGCAGACCATCGTGATAGCCAGGATAACGCAAACGATTACATACGACAGGCACAGGACGTTTCTTACTTTCAATTTCTTCGCGTTCCAATTGCGCAATTTTATTGATTTTCAAACAATTTGCAACCATTTCATCGTATTCTTTCTGCTTTGCGGTCTTACAATCGGCCTTGCGCGCATATTCGGCATATTTGAGCTCGGCACGCTCAATGTAGCCCGGCTGGCAGCTGTCATACGTCGTATTACGTTTAGCCACAGCTTTTTGTGGTTGTAATACAGCTTCAATATTATTTTTTTGCTTATACTGTTCGATAACCTTAATGATCGGATGGAGCGGTCGACCAGCCGCCTTGGAGTCTGCAATGATGTTTGCTGCTTGTTCGAAGAAGAATTTATCCTCACACATGTACGGATCGTCGGGGCAAGTGCCTTTCTGTAAGGCTTCATCGATTTGTCGCTGTCGATGTTCCTTACGTTGTTTGTTGAGTGTAGTAACCAATTTCTCACGCGCACGATCTTCTTGACGTTTAACATGACGATTGCGTAGCATTTCAGCTTCTTGATTCTTAAGGCGTAATGCAAAATCAAAACGTTCAAGTTGCGTACGTTCATGCGCCTCTCTGGCCAAACGTTTGGCATCTTCAGCTTGTGCCTTTCTGCGCTCTAGGTACAATTCATGTTGACGACATTTACGCCGTTCGGTGTCCGCGCACACCTCAAGTTCATAACGCTCACAATCACGGTCTACGCGTGCCCGTTCTTTTTCTCTGTCTGTTTCTTGAGCACGACATACAAGTACGGCACGTGTTTCCTTCTCACGTTGTTCCTTTTCACGCTTCTTATTTATATAGTCGTTGACGTCATTGTTCAGTTGGCGATTTGCCACATTGAAGATACAATTTTTACGATCGTCAATTACATCAGCTATCTTATCATCTAAAGTTGCGAAATATTATAGCATTGTTATTGACACAACAAATTTTTATAACTTACTTAGCTGCGCCAATGCCTTAGCCTCCTTCACCTCGCGTATATAGCGTCGGCATTGCTCACGCTTGCATCTGGCCACCTCGATAGCGCGTTTATCCTCCTGCGCCTTCATACACTTGATTTGCTCACGCTCAATAATGCCATCGATAATGTTCTGATCCTTTGCACGTTGTTTGCGCTTCTTTTGTTCCGCCATGTATTTGTCCAACTCCTTCTTGTAGTCGAGCTTCTTTTGCTTGGCTTCTTCTTCGGCCTTTATCTGATTCTCGACTGCTAAGGGCACGGATAATATTGGCGTTTCCGGACAGTATGAATCATCGACGGTTTGTTGCCGTTGTTTTTCTAGCGCAAATTCTTGATTCAGTCGTTCTTGATAATCACGCACGCGCATCATTTCACTCTCACGCAGCGCTGTAAATAATGCATGTGGCCCCGGTTTCATGCTCTCCAGTATATAAGTGGCGCGTTCAATACGCTCTTTACGCAACTGATCATCCAGTGCTTTGGTCATCTTTTTGTTTTCTCTCGCCTGACGCATCTCTTCTTCGCGCTGTTGTCGTAACTCTTCGATTTTCTCCTCTTGCGTACGACTGATATTGCCCGCAAAGAGTTTGACCAACGCATCATTACCCTCTATGAGGTAGGCCCGATAGCGTCGCTCCTCCTCAATTTTGCAACGCGCTATGCGATTCCTGCAATCGCGTGCACGTGACAGCACGGCACAGTAACGTTTCTTCGAAAACACCACCGGCTGTTTCGGACGTTGTCGATGCGCATATTTTTCCTCAACTGTGGAAATCGTATTTTTAGGGGTCTTAAAAGTAGCCATTCTTGCTAATCACTTCGTTTTTATAACAAAATATAATTTCTCTTATTGAACTTCAAAATTGAAATATAAAAAAAACACACAAAATTTAATCTAATATACTTATAAAAAATCAGTGTTTGTTTGTTTGTATGTATTTGATGCGCCGCCGTATCGTTCTGGAACAAGACTTGTTTTATAAAAAACTGATGTCGAATATCACCGAAATAACGAAAAGTGAAATGGAGAAATTGTGCTTATTTCACACATAACTTTATTTTTGTTTCGACTCGCATTTTCAATAATCATCAATAAGAAAAAGCTAAATCGCAGCAAGCATATTGATTGAAACTTTAAAATCCATGTTTTCCAGATGGTATGTTGAATGCTAACGTTTCAAATAGCCAACGCAGTTTTGTTGATCTGAATGATAACCATTTCACATTATACATACCTATATTTTGATACAAGAGTACTCCGTATCCGTTGTGGAAATAATCTCTAAAATTGATTCCATAATTGTTTGACAAGAATGTCTTACAAAAGTATAAGACACAAGCATCAAGTCATCGAGATTACATTTCTTACAGTTACTTTCGGTTTATTGAAGTTATTGAAAAAAATAAATAAAAACTTATGCCGGTTTGTTTTTTATTTCAATTGAGTTTATTCATTACATTCACCATCAATTATGTATTGTTGCCTATTTTAACTTACATTTTTCTTACACAACTGAGACTATTTATTTATTTTTTATTTTTTTTTTTGGTGTTTATATACACAATTTTCGTCAGTATTAGTTTTGTTTTGATTTATTTTGAAAGTATTTTCTTCTAAACTTATTTCAATATGTGCTGATAGCCGCTTCCCTTTGCCTCGAAAGTTCGCTGTGTTACACACAATTTGAAGCATTAATGCAAGTAATTTAAAAATGTATCATACACACATATATATGCTAATATACTTTTTATTTTATACACACATAAATTGTAGTAATATTATTTTTATATATAATTATGCTAAAACATTTATTTATTTTTTTAATTTATGTATTTTTTTTTTTGTTGCGCTTAATTTTGTCACAATCAATTTAATAGCAAAAACTTCTTAGCTGAAATAAGGTTTCTTTTTTGGGGTTCATGGTCTGGTCAATTTAATTTTGAGCACGAGTCACCATGATAGCCGCAATTAGATAAAGTTCAATTAGTTTCATTCATTTTACTTTTGTGCGATTTTAGTTCACTTAATCAAATTACCCAAAGGAATGGCATTTGGCATCCAATTCGCCAAAGGACCAGAAAATTATGCAAACTCAAGAGAGTAACAAAGTGGAAAATAAAATAAAAACAAATCAAATGAAAGCCAGACGTGTTATAACCAGAAAAAAAGTTATTATACTTTCGTTAGAAAGTTTATATCTTTCTGTCTCACATTCGTTCGCTCCTTTGGTCGGTTGGTCGCATTTGCTGCTGGCTTATCATTACCGTAAAATTAAAGCGTACAACACGGACGATTATTGCCCCAAAATGCAGCGGCGCATGTAATTTTCAACTCAGTGACTCACTTTGTAAACGAATCAGAAATTCAAATTCAAAATTCAGTCTCGGTTTGTTAAAGTTGCCCCTCTCGAACCATACTAACCAAAAGCAAACTTTGCAAGTCTTTTGGTTTTCGCATGTTGTTGTTGTTTTTGGAGTGCTACCGAAATGTTTTTATTTCTTTTTCTTTTTGTATAAAAATTAGTTTTGAATTTATTTTAGATTGTTTGTAATTTTTTTTTTACTTTGGCTTTCTCTGTACCCTCTGTACCCGCTTTTGTTCACCGCGCATGAAATCTGTAATTAATTTACATTTAAATGCGGTTTTCTCGCTTTTTTAAAGATATATATATTTTCCTTTCATTTTGTTTGACAATTTGGCAATAAAATTCAAATTTCGCATAATTTATTTTGCGTTTTGAATTTTTGATTGATTTCATGCAAACTTTTATTGATTAGTTTGAAAATTGTGTTAATTTTTAGTGGCCGTGACAGATTCCAATCATTTTCATGCTTTGAAGACAAAACTTTTTGAATGGTAAGTGAGAAGGAGAGATAAACACAGAGCGAGTAAGCGTAGGAAGTATTGGGACAGAAATAAATGGAAACTTTCCAAACAGTTTTCCTGGTTGAGTCTAAAAAGTTTGTATCCTTTGTGAAACAAAACAAAAATAATCATCAAGTTCACATCAAATGCTTTTGATTAGTCGATAATTTATGCATTTAAAGACATTGATTATTTTGTTTTTTTTTTGGTTTTAAGTGTTAGTAATTAAATTTCTATTATTGCTTAACTACATCAATTACAATTGTTTAGCGTTTTAATTAACTACAATTAACTATGAACGAAGAGACGCGTTTGTTTGTTTGATTGATTGTTTGACTTATTGATTGAAACGATTGTTTTAGTAATTTACAGAAAAAAGTACGCATCCGTTAGAAAGTAATAAAGAGAAAGACAGCTAGACAGACTAACAGACAGACAGACATATAAATAGGCAGGTTCAGACACACTTATAAAAGTACACATACGTAAATTCTTGTAGAATCACAAAGGTTTGGTTTTCTTTTCTTATAATTTTTATATATAACTACTTTTGTTTCATTTTTCTTTCAATGTTGCATATTCTACACGCTGTTTAAAAGAAGTTCTTAAAATTGTTGATAAGAACAATTGTATTTTTAAATCTTCCAATCAAATTCAGTTAAAAACTAACTAAAACTGTTTATCATATAAGAAATATCTCTTAGATCTCACGATTTCAAGCTTAACTGCAAAAGTTTAAAATGTTTACGATAGATTTCATCATCAGTAAAACATTTTATTGCAGAAAATTAGAGTGCTTTGGCTTATTTATAAGTACCATAAGTCATGTCCACGCTCTTAAAGACCTTCAAAGACCTTTTACTTGACCGAACTATGCTATTAAAAAGCTCCGTAACAAGTTTGTCGCCTCTGGATAATAAATATCTGAGAGATCAACACAATTTTTATATTAATTGTAAGAAATATTTTTATTTTTATTTTCTTTTTAATTTTAATTTTAATTTTTTTTTATAAATCATTTTTATGCCATTACATACATACATGAAAAGTATTTAATTTTCGGCATAACCGAATCTATTATTATATAACCTTTCTCTTTATTTTGTTACGTTAAGTTTACTATGACTTTGAATTGTGTTTAAGATTTATTTTGATTTTAGTTCGCTTAAGCGAAAAAAACGATTATCACAAAAAACATACAATGAACACTGACTTGGTTTATCTAGACACTCATATATTGTAAGTAGATCGACAGACAGACATACCTACACACACACATGCATACATACAATACACACATATAAACATTTAGTTACTTAGATAAAGATATCTTTAAGTATTACTTTTGCTTGTTTGGTATAAAAAAATAGAATCAATTTACTTGCGATACTCAGCCAGTGGTATGGCAACAACTTTTTGCTTTGGTGGACTATGACAAGCAACACGAACGCGTGAGAGACGCAGACTGCCAGTGTTGAAATGCGTTGCAGCGCCGTGTTGAGCATGAGCGTGAACGTGTGGACACGTCAAATGCTGTAGACACTTACGGGTCTGATGTTGTTGCTGTTGTTTTTGTTGTTGTTGTTGTTGTTGGTGATGCTGTTGTTGTTGACTTTTCGCGAGTATCACATCCTCTGCGTACTAAATATCCGGTATACTGCGACCTAAGCCACCAATTTTGGCATCCATAATCGTTGAGGAGGCGGTAGCAACGCCAGCAGAGTTTTCATTTGATTTATTTTTTGCACAGTTGACGTCATGTATGAGCATCAGATGCTCACATAGTTTCGGTTCGGAATTGGAGAATTTACCCAATTCGGTAGCGTGTGCACTGATACCATCCGTTGTGGCCGAGACACCGCTAGCGGCGGCAGCGGATATGTTTAGTTGCAGATCGCTGTGTTTGCTAAATGATGTTGTCATTGTTGTTGGCTGTTGGTGTTGTTGTTGTTGTTGTAGCTGGTGCTGCTGATGTTGTTGGTGATGTAAATGATGATGAAGTTGATGTTGTTGCATGTGTGGTAAATTCTTTTGCATTGCATGCAAATTGCCTGAACTCATTGTACGTTCAAGTATTTCGCCCCAATACTTTTCGGAGAGTCCCTCAATGTCTGGTCGTATGGTCGCATAGCCAATGTGATGGCCATGTGCATGTCCGTGTGCGGCGCCACTGCCGCTACCAATTGTGCCGCGTATATATTGTGAAGCGCTGCGACTGAGACTGTTGGCACGTGAACGTGCACAAATGCCAAGCACGGAACCGCCAATGGTGCTGCCAATGCCGCCGCCACCGCCAGCAGAGCTGCTAGTATTGCCACCGGCATTGTTTGCGCTTGTATTGGTGGGTGGTCGCGACGAAGGCGGTTCGGGTGGCATGGGCAACGTTGTTATTTCAAAATCAGAATTGATGTGACAACAGGGTGATTTGTGTTCGGGCGTTTCTTCGGTGGGAAAACACTTCAAGTGGCATAAAGTAGCACAAAACGTGTAAGTGAAAGAAAGAAAGAAAGAGAGACAAATAAAAAATCATTACTATAGCATAAAGCGGTAATAAGATAGTCATTTTGGTTGACGCTCAAATATACTTTTACTAAAAACATTCAAGACTTTAATCTTGAAATAAGTTACAGATTTACTTCATCGCCGTTTTCCACTACAATTGACCTTTATCAATCACTTCAGATCTATTTTTGTTTCAAGGCGTAAATCATATGCAAAATGACTTGCTTTGTTCTTTGCCTTTCTTTTTGGCAACAATTTACCACCCCTGCTGGAATCCTTACAGTCAAAAATCTGTGCTTCATTGTTTCATAACTCAGAAAATCACTTTGTATGAAAATTTCTCATCTGAAAATCATGTTGCTTTTTGCTCATTGTTGCGTATATCCGCTTGCACCTTTAAATTTATGGGTTTTTGTGCTTTGTGTTGATTATTTCAATCCCATTCTTGTTGTTTTTGTTGCTTCAATGCGGCACGTTGTTTGGGTGGTACTGAGCAACTGTATCAAGTTGAGTTTTACTCTAAATTTTGTGGGAAATTAGCTGTGTACCGAAAGGGAATTGAGCGTTTACGCAATGGCGCGTAGTTGTTTCCTAAACGAAATTGGAAAATGTTGCAAAATGAACAGCTATTCATGTTGTACATTGACTGTTGATTGCAAACTTTGAGAATAGCTGTAATCACGGTACTGTTTTGTATAGAGATACTATTAAAGATGTTAGGTATAAGCTACATTTAGTTAAAAATATAGCGAAGCCTCTTTAAATATGGTATATATGGTATATGATAGTTCTATATAAGTAATGAGAAAATAAAAACTCTTAAATGCAAAGTTTCAACGATTTAAATTTATTCACTTTGTGATTAATAGTCATACTAATAAAAGTCTACTATAGATTCATAAATAATCTGAAATTGGTTACAAATCCGCTGAAAATGAAACAAGATTTTGCAAATCTTTAATTAAATCTTCTTTGATGAAGATCTTTGTTTCGCACAATAACAAAACAAAGTTGTCAATACTTAACCCTTAAAAGAATTCAAGCTGCCAATCAAAAACTCTTCATGAAAGCATTTGAGATTTTGTTACATTTTATTTTCTTTAGTCAGAAAGACAAAAAGGCAATAAACTCAGCTACCATGCCATGTATTCAAAACACAATAATGCAATATAACTTTTGTCACACAGTGACACGAACCGAAAATGAAATCAATATGTTGCCAGTGTGACAGCAGAATAGAATTTGCGATGTTACAGGAAGAGAAAAAGATGCGAAGCGGTTTTGTTAAGCAGAATACTTACTCTGCTTGGCATCAGTTGACGACTAAGACGACGAAAATCGGAATTAAGTAACCAATACATGAAAGGATTCCACAAACTGTTACTCAATGCTGTCCAAGTGACCACAAAATCCAGAAATGGCGGCAACTGTGAAAATGATACAAGCAAAATAAAGAAAATGAGAGAAAATGAGATAGAAAATAAATGAAATGAAATGACTGCAAACAGAAAAGATTGAAGAATGCGTTTTTTTTTCTCGTTATATTCTGAATTAAGTTGAAAAAGAGTAAGGCAAATGAATGAAAAAAAGTCATGGCGTAAAAATCAAGCAAATAGAAAAAAAGAAAATGTATGACAATGCGTTGTATACGTAATAAATATGGTGGCAAACTGATTACGTATGCGCAACGTGTACGGTCAGTGGGGCTGATAAAGTGTTCGAAGGAAGGTAAATATTTTTGTATTTGTTCGTGTATTGTTGCTTGCCTTTGAGCCCGTGCAAGCGGTGACAATCTCCTGTATGGTCCACGGTGTGACCATAACAATGAAACCCAATGAAATGGCAGCCATTGAACGTGATGTGTCGCCGCTCGAGTTCTTCTCCTGTATTGGCACAATCTGTATATACATATATATGACAAAAAAGGTGTGTTTAATTTTATTTAATTTTTTTTTTTTTTGTCTTGACTTTAAGAGAACTTGAAATTTCAAATGAGAATTTTGTGGAAATTTCGCACATTTATGTTAATTATGATTACCTTTTTGGTTATTGTATTCGTTGGGCCTGTTTGCATGCTTGGCATACCAGCTAAGCCCATGCTCATTGCCATGCTGAGATTCATGGCCTGTGCCGATGCAAGCGGATGATGTGAATGCCCAGGAGCGCCCATGAGATGCGAATGCTGTGGATGATGTGGATGTGGATGATGTGCGGCTGCAGTCAACGGCATTGTTGGATCGTTCAAACGGAAGCGGCTCATGTGAAAGCTAGAGCCATAGCAGTACATCAACACCATTGTGGTGGGAAAGTAGAGTGCACATGTGGCCAAAATGCGGTAGGATGGCTTACTATAGAATGGTTCGCAGGCCATTAGACCAGTGTTGTTGAAGTAATAGCCTAAAATGGACATAAAGAAGAAAAGTCAGCAGCAGCAGCCTGTAAGGTATGTTATCCATGTGTGTGTGTGTGTGTGTCTGTGTAGGACTTCAGTTTAGCTTAGCAGCCATAACGAAAGTTATTAGGTTAACATCGTCAATGAGCAAAGGTGTCTTGTGTGTATTTGGTATGCCACTTACCTTTGGGCAACACGAGAAAACCAAACACTGTCAGGCTGATAATCCATGTTAGACTTAGTATGGCCACACAACCCTAAAAAACAAAAGAAAAACAACGAAGCAAAAATGAGAAAAACTCACAAAATTGTTTGCAAATCTGGTTGGAGAGCGTTTAATTTGGGTGTCTTGTTGGTTGATTGGATTGAATTGGATTGGACTGTATTGGCTTGGTACACACAAAGTTCAGCACCTGTTGTTATTCTGCTCATTTTTGGCTTTATTATTGAAATTTAGTGTTTGCATTGGCAGTAGCAGGTTTTTGATTTATAGTTGACTTAAGCACAGATGATCGAAGTCTTTATGTGAAAAAAAGACTAATAACTTAAATTGAAAATTAAACTGAAGAGCTAATAAACTTTAAATGTTGCCTTAAGCACAATGTAGCAAAGCTCAAGAAAAATATAGTAGAAATTCAAAACATCAGAGGCTCATTTTTTCGGACGTTCCAATAGTTCGGACAGAAAAATTAGTTTTCTATAATTTCTTTCGTTGTAAAATTGAAAAAGTTGATGATGGAAAAAAATTTTACTTCACAAAAAAAAAAAGTAAAATCTTGAATTTTTTATCAAATGCTTAATGGTATTGTTGTTAATTTTAATTCGTTAATTCGCATATTGTCTGGTTTATTGAAGTTGTACTGTATTGCAGTTTTTCCAAGCAATGTATTTTTTGCATAGTTTAAGTTTGACAACGAAAGAAATTGCTTTATTTAAAAAGACAGCTTTGGCATCCTTTGCAAATATTTATAACTTGACAAAATATTAAATGAATGAAGTTTGTTTTATTAAATAACTTTCTTAATTCCAAACAGCTTATCAAAGTACAAAATGGAGAAAGAGTTGATAGAAATGATTTTTGTTGAAATATAAACAATAATTTTACCATGTTACTTGCAGTTGCAATTCCACTAGCAACTTAACCAAAGAAATCCAAACTGAAACTTTACAAATGAAAACTTCCTTCCGCATTTTACAATTAATAAATCTACTTTTGTTGCGCTATGCTGCAAATTATTTTATATACTATGTCTAGAGCGAATGTCGACCCAGTTAAAGTTTTTATTGTGTCAGACGTTTGGTACGACGCGACGAGCGTGCGCAATTAAATTAAAAACAAAATTTTGTTTCCCTTTTTTTTGTGCATTATTTCATTGAAATATTTTTTGGAGTTGTTGTTTCGTAATAGTCAAGCAAATATTAGTAAAAAAAAAATCAAATGAAAAATCCCAAATTGTTTTTGTTTCAATAGTTGTTTTTACAATTGTGTTGACGTACAGCTTGTTGAAACTAAGATTTACGGATACATTTTTGTTGGTTTTTAAAATTAAACCAAAAAATATATAGTTGACTTTAAAATAAAGCATTTGAGTTTCACATATTGCTGCATGCAAGCAGAACTGTCAGGAAACAATATTTCCGCCAACAATCAACTTTCAGTTTGTTGTTCTGTCATTTTCTAACGCGCAGAGCATGTTGTGCTGAAAATGTTTGGTAAATCGTTGAATATACAACAGTCTGTGCCACTGACAGACTGAAAAATTTACAGACTGCCTGTATGACTGATTGGCCGAGTGAGTGATTGCCTGGGCGAATGTCTTAAAAAAAAAAAAAATAGAAACGTTGAGTTACACAGCATATACCATGATAGGAAAATTGTGCTCAGCTCAGTTTATCTTCGCTCATCTCCGCTCATCATCGCTTTTATTTTGTGGGAAATTATAATAAAACAGAAAAAGAAAAATTTGCCATATTAAATTTTTAGGCATTAAATGACTCAAAAGCGGCCAAGAGGAACAACAACAAAAACCGTCAAGCCAAAAAAATAAACAAATAGAAAATAAGACCGCAAAAGCACAACAAAAAAAAAAAAAGAACACAAAATAAGATGCCATGCCATTAAAATTGAAATATTTGTTGAAAAATGTCTGGCAAAATTTTTATTTGGTCTAATTTATGAAACGTTTTACTTCATGCACTTCTATGCTTTGGTCAAATGCCTGTGGGTATTTGACAAAATCTGCACTGATTGCGTAAAACAGCAATGCAAAGGAGATAGTAAAGTATTATAAATGAGACCGAGTGAGAGCGAGAGAGAGTTTTTGTGGAGCGAATGAAAAGATATAGAACATTTCCGAAATGGCCGTGCACAGTTTTTGATAATGAGCAAGAATGCTCAAATGATGGCGAAAATATTCAGTTCATTTCATTGTGTTTTGTTCATTATTCATTGCGGTTGGCAACACTGATTCTGGTTTACGCATATTTTGATGCGATTACGATTATGGTCACAGCCGAGTAAGATTGGCATGGCATTTATTCAAATGTTAATGAAGTCAAACAAAGTTAAATTTCTATAATTGCCGTTGGCAAAATGCGTGGAATGTTCGTCATGCCGGCAAAATGATTCAAATAAGTTAGTTTACTTATTGGTTGCAAATAAATTGATATTTTTACATTTTCTATTTACCAATAGTTTGTGGTGAATTGTGGCAGGCCAATTTTACTTGTTTTATTATTGGCATTTACTTTGTAGCCTCAAAATATGCTACAAATATTTACAGTATTTGTTAATAATGATTATGTTGAACACAAAAATCAAGTTAAGTCATGCAATTATGAGGAATCGGAAAATGTTAGATTGGTAGTGGAGGTCTTGTTAAATTCCAAATAATTTCCATTATTTGTAGTCTGCTTTTTCGCTTGCTTTATGTGTGTGTTTTTTTCTTGACACAATAATAGACTTACAAAAAAGCGGCTTTATTAAATATTTGCTTTACGTAAATAATTATTTTTTTATAGCATAATTTAAGGCGCTTAGCTTAAGTTGTTTTAATATTTAATGTAATTTTATGATAATTTAATCATGTATAAAAAGTTTTAAGAAAATGTTATCAACAAAATTTTGCTGTAAATCAAAAATTGTTAGTGAAAACGAAAAAGCTTGCATACTTTTTAGCGCACTCAATTCGGTTTGTTTTCGCAAACACTACAAAGAAGCTTTCAAAAATATATTTGCAATTTTTGTTCAAGTAATTTGGCAACTTGAAGCCAACTTTTGAATATTAAAAGCATTTAAGAAGAATTTACGTTTTTATTTTTGTTTGCCTCGTATTCGTTGGTTGCAACAATAATGAAAAGAGAATTTACATACATCCAAAGCTCTCATCGACGACCCCATTTAAAAGCCATTACATTGGCTATCCTGTTTGCTCATCCATTTCCCTCTGGTCTATGCTTGACTGCATGCAAACGAGAATTGTATGCCATTTATTAATTTTCGACAGCACTTTATTACAAATTGGGCGTGGCATAACGGCAATTTCGCGCTATTTCGGCATGCAGATTGCAGATAGACAGACAGACAACAGTCAGACTGCCATACTCAACAGTCTGCCTGACTGTCTGCCTGTTTGTGTGTCTGTCTGTCCGTCCGCCAGACTGTTTTGAGCGCATTTTATGCAAATATTTTTAAAAATAATTCTATGCTGTATATTTTTTTTTTACATTATACGCATGCATGTATGTATTTGTAAATGTATATCAGTAATACATAAATATATATTTATGTTCAATAACTATTTTCATATAAGCATTTTTCGTTATTTTTTCTGCAAATACATATTTTATTTGAGGGCGCAACTTTTGACTGCTTTAAAATATGCACAAGAGCGAACATTACGAGTGCATAAAGTTGCTTTTACACTCAATTTTTTTTATTATTATTTTTTTATTTTGTTTTTGTTGCTTTCTTTGCGGTCTTTGTGTTTAACTGCCTAGCATCATAAATTATGTTGTAAGCATACGCGTACACGTATGTGTGTGTGTATTTGTATGTCGTCTGCTTGTCTCTTTGCCTATTCAAGTCGCTTTCACTCACTCCCACACATTGCTGCTTCTTCTTCTTCTTCTCTTTGTTTTTTTATTTTTTGCTTTGCACACTTTTTGCGGTTCTCGTTGTTTTTATTTGTATGACATTACTTTTGACTATGCATGCGTGTGTGTGTGTTTGCTGTCTGCCGGCTTGACTCTGTGTGTGTGTGTGTGTGTGTGCATTGCCTTTGCTGTGGCATTTTTGGACTTTACTGTTTCTGTGTTTCTTCGTTTTTGTTCTTTTCGTTCTCCTTTCGTTTTTGCCGTTGCCTTTTGGTGTTTTTGTTTCTCACCCAACGCGTTTTTCTTTGCGGCTTGCACGTTTTCACTGGCTTGCAGAGAGTGCTTGCTCTTATTTTGTTGCTGTTAGTCTTGTTGTTATTGTTGTTTTTTTATTAATGCCATTTTGTCTTTGCTAAATGAGTGAAAAGCAGAACGCTTACAAACCATTATCCTTATTTATTTGTGTAATTGGGTCGTTGCTATGATTTTTCCTACATTTTCTTTCTCCTTCTGTCTCGTAATCTGTCTTCTTCTGCCACGGTTATTTTCTTTTTGCGCATACTTGGCTTGTGATTTCTGTACTTCGTGGATTTGCTGCCACTCACTTGAGTGTAACTCTATAAATTTCACTGTTAAACTGCTTTGTCTGTCTTAGCAGCTTTTGCGTGAATTGTCTGCGTGCCTTATCTACGCTTGTTGGGATTTAGATTTATTATATTATTATACATTATGTTCAACGTGAACAAAAAAATAATAATAATAAAGAAGAAAAAAGCGTTAAATGAGCAAAATTATAAAAAAAGTGTGCCTAAAATTATGCAACGTTTTTATTTATTCTTTCATGCGCTTCTTTTATTCGCTCCTTTAACGCGGGTGTGTGAGCCACACACTGCCGCTTTAATTACCTTTTTGCTTGAGTGTTGGTAGTATCTGCGCGGATGCAGCGCACACATGTATCTATCCACAGCCATGCACACCAGTATAACAGCGCTTTGTTGTGAGAGTGCACCGCGTAATAGCGCCTGAAAGTAGGCAAAAAGTATATTATTTTCTTGTATATATATTTTTTTTATTTGAAGTGAAAAAATCTTTATTAAATTTAGTTCTTTCTATGTCTCTTTGTGTGTGTGGGATACATTTTCATTTATTTTTTCTGCGCAGTTGTTAGGAATAGAAATGTTTTTAATTAAAGTTTAGTCGACTCAAGTGTTCGCGCCTAATCCGTGTTTGAAAGGCGTTAAAGTTGAATTGAGTTTTATGGTTTCAATGTTCTTTGGTCAAAGCGGAAATAACAAATTGCAATTTTTTGCTTGTAAACAAAAATATGTTTTTTTCAATTTAGCTGAAAAGTTGTTTGCGCTTTGAATGCGATTTGATTTAATTTTTGCAGAAAACTTGAACTTTTGTTAAATTTCAAACAATGCACAAGACTTACACACACACACACACACACTGAGTTGAGCTTACATTACCGTAATTGTGTGTTTTGTTTTGTTTGCTTACCTGTATTTGACAGAATATTTCGCCATATGGCCAACAATGAAACAATGCCGGCATAAGGCCAAAAGGCGTAATTAGCAAGCCAATTGTCAGATCATTTAATGCCAGTGAAGTTAGCAAGTAACGTGGCTATAATAAGCAATTAAAATTATATATAATATTTACACATTGTTTATGGCATAAACAAAGCAAAACCAAAGACTTAATTAATTGTCTGTTTACTTACCTGTTGGTGTATATAAGCCGCATAACGACGATTATTAATGACAAATATGACGAGACAATTAGCACCAATGACGCCCAACGTGAGCACAAGTATGATAACAGCTTCAATTGTTTCGGCAATGCCGATATGCACGATGAAATTATGTCCAGAGTAGCGTGGATGTGAGCAACTTGAATTCTTAACTGCTGGCGCTACAAGCAATGTGCCAGTCTTCAAGTCCATTGCAGTGGCGCTGTGCGGGCGAACAAGAAGAAGAGAAACAAAGAAAAACAAAATGAAATTATATAAAGTTTAAAATGGATTAGAAATAAGCCGTTGAAAGAAGAATTAAAGACAACAACAACAAAGCAAAGATAAAAATAAAAATAAAAAAAATAAAAAAAAAATGGCAAACATTTGGCGTTTTAATAGCATTTTGCTATCATTCAAATGAAAATCCCAGCGTTAAACCACAACTCGTTGCAACTTAAATTCGTATTTATCTTCAACTTGAGCAACGCAACAAGAACAACAACAACAAAAACAATAGCCATTAGACAATGTGGTTTTTTGTTCGGTTGGTTCGGTCTAAGTTATGGTGTGTTAGACGCGGGTGCCGTCAGCATTTGTTAGCTTTTTGTATATAACAAGCGATATTTCGTGCCCGTTGAGGCATACACAGACACAGACACAGTTTTGTTTTGTTTCGTTTCATTTCCATTTCCGTTGAAAATATGCAAAATGGCGACAATTTGTTACGCCATAATCAAGTGAAAACATGCAAGCGGCAAGTTAGCGTGCATAACCGCTGTGACAATTTATCAGCAGTCAAAAACTCACAACGTTGCAAATGCATTTGCCACCGCCGCCAACGCCAACGCCGCCGCCGTCTACAACGTTGTCGTTGCCCAAGCCACAAACGAACGCCAGAAATGCATTGGCCACATTAAGCCACAGGAATGGTTTTACGCCCAGTTGCACACACACACACACACACGCATATTAACACATACCACAAGCCACTTGCACACGCAAAACATGCCAATATGGCTGCACTTCCGTTAAAGCGTACGAGAGGCGCAACTGTAAAACTGTAAAAATTTAAACTTTCACTTAAAAATATTTAAGCAAAACAGCATTTTTTTTTTTTTTTTAGCAGCGTTATAATAGAAAAAGCAACAACGCTACATATATCAAAGTTACTTTGTGCAATTGAAGTATTTCAAAAGTGAGTTGTGCTCAATACTTATCAATCGCCCCGCGCATTCAATGATTTTGTCACTCTCGACGGGCAACGCACCACAACCGTCGACATTGTATGCTTTTAAAAAAGCTTGCAGACACAAAAAAATTGAAAAAAAAAATTGTGTCTGAAAAAAAATGGCGAAACTGTCACAGTGACATAATGAAACTTTACAGCATAATTGGATGATTTTTTGAGCCGCCTTTTTTGTTACTCGTTGCGTACATTTTTTGTTCATTTTTTTTAAGTTTGTGTGTTTTTTTAAGTTTTTCTGTTGCTCTTTTGTCTGCTTGACTGCAATGCTGCTGCAATGCTGTGATAAATCAAAATGGAGTATAGGCGACGATGATAAGGACTGACAACTCCGTTCAAAGGAGATGAGGAAAGATAATAAATAGAGATAAAAAAACCAAGCGTGTTTTGTTTGATAGTCCAGTTATTTGAGCCATTTATAAGATCTTGTTTGCTGGCATAAGTTTTCTTACTATTACTTATTAATTAGCAGCGCAATTAAAATTGCATAGAATTTGAAGTTTTGACTACAAAGAGAAAAGAATACCCAAAATAAGTTGTCTGAGGAAATGATCTGCCAACCGATCGATATTTGATCCTTTTTTTATATACTGTCATATTACATCCTTGTTAATAAGCTTAATATGCTTGACACACAAAATGTGTAGTGTATTGAAAATGCACCATGCGCGACACTAAGTAAAATGTGTTGCACTTGTCGTTAGCATGAGTGAAATGCACAAAAAAAAAAAAAAAAGTGTGCAATTTTTAAAACAGCGAAAAAAATCACAAATTATTATGATGAATAAATAAGATGTCATAGTGAAAAAATACACATGTGTGTGTGTGTGTGTGCACATACGAATATGTATTGTATCTGCTGCAAGTCGCACACTTTCATTCAAAAAACATCTGTCAGCAAGTTGATGTTGAATTGGTTCATTTAATCAAACACTCACTCAGTCAATCACAATTCACGCCTTTTGTGTCACTGCGTTCTGGTTTTTGTGCAATTTTTCGTATTTGGCTTTTAACTTTGAATTGGGTTAATGGAATTTCAGTATTTTATTTTAGTACTTGCAACTTTGTTGCATGTGTGTAACTTGATACATTTGGTTTATGATTGTACGTTAAAGGCTTTGATGTTAACGCAAGTTGATTGATTTGTTCACGTTAAAGTTAACAGCCAATGACTATAAAGGCTTCTATAAAAAAAAAAATACAAAAAATGTCATGAGCTCTTTCTTTATGAAGGAACATAAATAAGTCTAAAGGATTTAAAAAAAAAAATGTCATAAGGTTTTTCTTTTTGAAAGAATATAATTAAGTCTGAATTTCTTTCTTTGAGGTGTCTTTATTTTAATTATGATTAATAACTTTTAATCCAATATTTATGTATCAAAGCATTTTGTTCCCTTGAAGCTTTAATTACCAGGTGCAGGTGTTAGTTTTACCCCGTGCTTTAGGGTATAAAAGTTTTTTGTATATAAAAGGCTAAGCTGCTTTTCATTGTATTATACAAATAAAATATTATATGCTTTTTTATACTCAAAGTCGACTTATTTATGCAATGGTATGCGAAGACAACGACTTATCACTGACTTTTGTATTGGCAAGGGTAAATTTAAATATTAACACTTTGTTTAGGTATGTAAAAAAAAAAAAAAAAAAATAGACAATATAAAAAAAGCCACAAATAAATGGCAAAACCATTGCATGGCATTAAATTAAGAGGAATTTCGAGTTTTGGTCAAAATGACAGCGACCACAGACACAGCGAAAAGGAAAACGACAACATCAATAACCGCGACCACGTTGACAACCAATGTCGTGTCATCGAATTAAGTCCAGTCGAGTCAAATTGAATCGTGCGACTCAGTTGAGTTCGTTGCACAATTGGAATAATTAAGGCACAAGTAAGTTTAGTTCTGTTAAGTCAGGGCAACGATTGGACAAAGAGTGAAATACTTTATAAATTATTTAAATGTTGGATTAAAGCCGCAATCCGCTTTTGAATTTACACTCAAGTTGCTTCCATTAGTGGAATTTAGTTGGCGCATTTACCGCTGCACATGCACGAAACTATTGCATATCATTAGGCATTTGGGTAGGTTTGTTATTACCGTTGACTTTGCTTTTGCTTTTGCTTTTGCCCATAGCTTTGGCATTGTTGATGATGTTCAGTACCGTCATGTGGAAATCTGTGCTCGTGCTTATGTGCGTTAAAGGATTCGAGTTTGCTGCGTGTATTGTATACCAGAAGGCACAGCAGTCAAAGTTCCAACAGTCGCAGTAACAGAAGTGAAATGGACTGTTGAAAAGTAATTTCGCAATTCGAATTCAGTTTGGTTTAATTTTTAGTTATTCAAGCAGCTTGCATGCATATTCAGAACTGTTCAACGGATTTTCTCGTCAGTTTCCATCGCAACGAACAAATAAGGCACACAAATGTGTTGGGTAGCTGTTAAGTTTTAGCATTTCGCAGTTTGATGTATATAGAATTGAAAAACGTTCTTAAATTTTAGTTAAGAGTCCCAAAAGTATGCAATAATGTATGTTTAACAAGTGCTCATTTGTTTAAAAAGCATACTTTTAAGCAGCTCTACCATAAACAAAATTAAATAAAAAAGATTTTCCGCTAATTTAAACATAAACCAAAACCTTTATTAGCAAAATAAAAAAGTAACTCGCGCCTGAAAATATGTTCTTAATTTACTTAAGTTTTCCCAAGCATGTTAAATACGTATACGCCATGTTGCGTCTTTTGCCAAATCGTTGAAAAAAATGCTACAACAATTTGCTGTTCTAGTTAACACAAAAATGGAAAAAATAAAGAAAACGCCATGTGGTAATTTTTGTTCTTTAACAACATCCAATTAAACCATTTGTGCTTGACATTTCTATTGTTGTACGCCGTGTCTTAAACAAGAAAAGAAGTAAAACAGCTATTAAGCAACTCTTTATACAATAACTGGCATGATGCGACATGACGTGGCATGCCAAAAACAAAAGACTCATCACGTGCCACCAAACAGATTTCGATAAAAGACGGAAAAAGAAATTTTCAACAAAAAACAAAAACAAAAACGTATGGCAAACATTCTTCGTCGTGGCTGTTTTATGGTTGATGACGTTAAATTATGTTCGACAGTTGTTGACGCAAAGATATGAAACCCTTGAGCAAAAATTACGCCAACAACATTACAAGTCAAATCAGGCAAACTTCAAAAGCTTCAAAACAACAGTGAAATGTAGCATAATTTTTGGCTTGTAGTCTATTAGGCGGCGCCATACAAGCCACGCAGCACGTCAGTAAATTGAGTAACTGTTGTTGAGGTTGTGCTTGTTTAAAGTAGGCGTGGTGGCGTGGGGTGAGTTGCGCTATTTGTTTTTGTATTGCATGAAAGCGTAGACGACGTACGCCATTTTGATTTATGCGTGCTGTGACATGTGAAACATTGTTTGAACATGACGGCATTTGTTGGCGTATGTGTGCGCCTTATAGATGTAATTACATTTAATTTGTTACGACAACAAGTGTAAACTGAGCAACACTTATTGTACATATATATATTTGCCTCTACGCTGCGTATACGTTATATGAAACTACATAAATATTGCGTATACGCCATTATGATATCCCCATGAATTTGATTTCTTCAATTATTCTATCAAAATTTTGTTGAAAATTTATGCAGATCAAAGTTTTAATTAGAATTTAACATTGATGTAAAAGTTGTTGTGGTTAGGCCAAAGTTTAGATGAGTTCTTTCCAAAGTGAAATTCAATAAACTTATTTGATGTGCGCACATAAAACGTGCTCAAGAACGAAAATCGAAATCAAAATTATTTTCGCTTTATTGAAAATTAATGGAAAATTATTATTGTATGCGAGAAGCGAACTTTTTTTTTTTTTTTTTTTTTTTCCATTTTATTAAAAAGACATACGAGGTAATCTAAAACCTCTTAATAGTCTTTGTGTCAAAACATTCTGCCTAAAAGGGGCGCGCCGGCTAGCTATAAAGCTTAAGCTTTAACAATTAATAAAAACTAAATAACAATACAAAACTAAATAACAATACAAAACTAAATAACAATAAAAAACTAAATAACAATAACAAATGTATCACAATTATCAAAATTTAACCAGATCTTCGAGTCCTAGGTGCTCGCGTAATTAGATCTCTAGGCTTTCGCCTTTTCAGTCTTCTTGTAGGGGGTTCTCTTGCTAGGACCCTCGCGAGTCTGTTTTTATGCCGCTCTAACCTGTCATTATACCGACTGGAATGTTTATTTATTTCATCGAAGACCGTTGCCAGCTTCAAATCTTTATGTAAAATCGTGTTGCGTATAAACCACTCACATCCGGTAATTAATCGCAGAATGAGGTTTTGTGCTGCCTGGACTCTTTTTATCTGGCTATCGCAAGTAAGTCCCCAGATTTGGCACCCATACCTCCAGATCGGCGCAATTATTTGTTTATATATCATAAGCTTATTTGAGAGCGATAGTTTGCTTTTTGAGTTTAATAGCCAAAAGTGTTTGCTCACTGCACCACGTATGCGAATCCTCATAGCCGTTATCTACTTGGAGAAGGTAAGCCTGCGATCCAGGATGAGACCAAGATATTTAGCTGAGTTGGCCTGCAGTACCAGAAGCGAACTTAAAATCGACGCTTACGACGCACGTCAGAATCGTTGCTCGTTTTGATTGTTATGCAAAGCATATGAACGCGGTGCAAAACACATCATTTATGACGTTTATGTCGGCAAATACACGTCAATTGGCATTTGTTAAGCGAGCGTGGCATTTCAAAATACATAAACGTGAACGGCATAAAAACTTATAAAAACCCAAAAATAATTCGTAGGAAAAAAGCGATTCAAAAAATACCATGAATCACAAAACTTTGTGCCATAATCGGGCAGATGTCTTCAATTAAAGTGAGTTAATGTGCACATTAAAGTGTTGCAAAGTTCAGCGAAGTTCTTTCGATATTATGTATACGCAATGTGTGCTGAGCGTCACGTGCGTATGGCGTATTGAAAAAAACGGGAAAAAAAAGATACAGCTATTTAACTAGCAGTAAAGTGAGCGAAAAAAACCAGCAAGAAAGTAGTAAAATGCCACTGAAAATACTTTTCAACTTTTACTATGAAATATTCTGTTGTTGTTGTTATTGTTGTTTTTGGAAATGTTTTGTAACAATTTTTTCTTACATCTCTAGTATTTTTTTTTTTTTTTTTGACTGCAGCAATCGCTTGTTCAACGCTCACAAGAAATTAGCAGTTGTGCCACAATGTGTGTTTTGGCATTTGAACTTTTGAATTTCAACTTTAGTGCACTCGACAATTTCATTTGTAATTTGTGTAAAAGTCTTTTTTCTTTCCTTTTTTATGCTCGTAGTCATTTGAATGATTGCTTGTGGTGTTGCAGTTTGCTCTTGTATCTATTTGATTTTGTGTATTGTCGGAAATGTTTGGGAAATGCCAAAATTGCATGAAAGTTGTACAAGAAGTATTTTGAAAATTGTTTGGTTTGCTAAATTAACATTTGTCGGTTTAATTTTGGCCTGCAGAAATTGTCAATAGCATGAACTGATTCTGTATAATTGTTTTTTCTTTTTTTGGAAAAGATACAAAAAGTTGTTCAAACTATGTATCACTTAGACCTTGTATTTGCCGCCTGTTTAAACGGGTGTATAACAAGTGTTCAAAGTATCTTGCAAATGATGATAACTTAAACCATGAAATGAGTATTGAATATATTTTTTAGTAAACTAAATTTAATTTCTTTGATAATTGCCTTAAATAAATATACTTAAATTCATATATATATATATAAACCACTTAAATATGTCTTTCTGTCACTTGCATGAATTTCCTGTCATTAACGGAATTCAGTAAAGTTTTATTTTCCGTCACTTTCATAAACGAATAAAATTCATCACACTTTGAACAATTTCACACAAATGTGAATAGCCATTAATGTCATAATTATACATAATTAAAGACAGAGTATTTCTCATGCACACATGTGACAACGGCAGCAGCAGCAAATCATCACTTGTAATAATGTGTCAATATGACCTAAATAACTTTAAATGAGCATAATTCGAAATGATTTGTAACATTTTAATCACATACCAAATTAATAAAGGCAGCATTTGTTGAATGTGTTATTGCATGTGTTCACAGAATAAGCAACGTGAAAAGCATAGTTGAACAGACAAGCAAGAATCCAAGTAAATATGTCTAGGAAATGTAGGCATGCAATAGTTGTATAGAAATAACTATACACACACACATATATCAAGTTAGGGCTGTATAGTCGAGTCAGTATAATATTTTGCTTACAAGGCTTCAAAACAAAGTAAGCAAATTGTTTGATTGATATTGTCAATTGCTCAGATTTTCATGAAAATCCCAAAGAAAAATTACATATGATTTCATGGTATTTTTTTTCAGGAGGTTTTAGGAAGATTTAAAAGGTTCTATAAATAGAATATTTACGAGTTTTGATGTTTCTATCTTTTATAGTTTTTAGTGTTTTGGATTTTGAGAACGATTAGTGGGGACACATAAATAGAGTGATACATTTTGCTTTCTGTTTTCCTGATCCTTCCTATTATACTTTATGGGATCTCACTTCTCTCTTTTACATTACTTTGATCCGTAACAAACTTATTGTTGCTGGCACAGTACTTGTGTAGTGTATTAAAAAACATCATACAGACAAGTCAAAAGCGACATAAGTGCCACTGACAAGTGTTGAGTTGAGCATAAAAAGTTGTTGGTTTTTTTCACTTTTTTGCTCGCCTGAATATATGTAAGTGCATTCATGTGCATAAGTATGCATGTGCAAAAGAAAAAATGGCATATTGCAAATTGTTAAAAACAAAAACAAAAACAAATACATGAAAGTCATATTGTAATGATTAAGTGATTGTAAATGGCGGCACATGTCGTCATTTAATTATTTAAATTGACGCTTGTCAGTGGAAGTCATATGAAATGCACATATGCATGACTTGTTAATGCCATGGGTCTGTATGAAGCAAAAAGAGAAAAGAAAAAATATTCATATAAATGCGTAAAAAAGCAACACTCAAAAAGTCGTCTAGCATCATAATGAAGTCACATGTAATTCAATTATGGCGTTATGGTCTTAACAGTTGACTGAAGCACACGCAGATGATCTGATAATCAAAAAAGGATAATAAAAAAACGTTGTCCTTTTTTTTCATTTTTGATTAACAACCAAATGACTGAAAAGCCTTGATTGAAATATTTCCGTGCAGATCATTGTTTGATTGTTGGTTTCGTTCTGATTGTGATGTTTCTCGCTTCCGTCATTTTTCGTTCACAATTTGGTCGACCAAATGTGTACGAGCGGAAAATTACGTGTATACGTTGAGCTGCATTTCCATGTATTTTTCAGCAGGATTTGTTTTTATTGTTTTGTTGTATCTTTATTTATTTATTTTTTTTTATTTTTTGATTTCAGATAAAATGCCCGTTAGCTGCTTACTTACGCTTTAAGTGGCACGTGTTGGCGTGGTTTGGGCTCCAAATGTTTGGAGTTTGATTAAATGGAATTGAATTTATTTGGTTAGGTTGTTGTTGAAGGCAGCAGCGCTTTAAGCGCTTTAGGCCATGTGTTGGCTTTCAAAAGTGGAAGCATTTTTATTTGTTTTCATGTGCGGTACTTGTTTGTTATGTTCTTTTAAACTGCCTGTTTGAAGTACTCATTTGTTGTTCTTCTTAAAAAATGGAAAACAAATTGTTTTCTTTTTTGGGTTTCATTTTTATTCGCAGTTGATTTGTGCTTACTTGATATATTTTGCTTGTTTGTAACTTTAATTATTATTTTTATTTTTTGTAAGGTTCAGAATGAAATATATTCATCTATAGGTTATTCTATTCTTTAACTATATAAATTGATGTAGCCATGTCCAACTGACCGTGTGCCTCTTTCTTTTCGAATAGGCTTAAGAACTATCTCTAACGACATAGAGAGATTTCTAAGACATGTAAGCGAATGTTTTGCTTTGCTTATAAGTTATTTGAACTTAAACTCCTATATTACGTAGAGTCAAACAACACATACGGCAATCAAGCGCTCTGTCTTGATATGGCCTTCTGATTGTATGTTTAAGCTACAGTCCTTTTTTTTTGGCACTGTATGTTGACTTAAATATACGTCTCAATGAAGGCCTTCTTCACTTAAACACATTAATCATTCTCATAAATTTGCTTTGAAGCCTTAAATGTAATCGACGCTTGATTAAGTTTTACCAACGCGCATCATATTAATTAATTGCTTTGAACCATCACACCTCCTAATTGCTTCATAATTAAATCAACAATATCGGTGATTGCTTATATAAAGACAGATTTCATATTCCAATTAAATTTGATTGTGCACATGTATTACGCCGGAAGACTTCACTGCGCTTAATTCTCAATTAAAACTCATATTCTAATGAGCACACGAGCGCCTTTACATGAAATTATGGTATCAAGACATCATTAGCATTTATCAAATAACACTCACACACACAAACACACACATACGCACACTTCTTGTTTAATGAAGCATGGGTGCCTGCAGTTTATACATATTTGTTTTGAGTTGTAAGCCAGACTGTGCAAACTTTGAGGAGCAAGTTTAATTGGAAAGTTATTAAAATTAATAAAAATTCACTCAAAAAAAAAGAAAGCATTTAACAAGAAATCAGTCATCAAGAAATAAACTTTATATTCTTTGGCTTCATTTCAGACGAAAAATGAGAAAGAGAGTGCATTAATAAATTTTATTTAAATCGTACAATGGTGCGTATGAGTATTGATTATTCATTTCATTTTATTTCGCCAAAATTATGTAAATTAAAAAAAGTAGGCTTCCATTTATTATTTACTGATTTCTTTTAATAATTTTAATTTATAAAGTACATTTGAAGGTAATCAGCCTCTTTTGGTATTAATCAACATATATTCCATTCATTAAGTGATTGAATAAGTTTTACTATCAAACAAATAATGCTTTAAATATTTCTCATTTAAATAATGTCTCGGTTTAATTAAAACATTTAAAGCGGAATAATCGTTTTTTATTATAATTAGAGGGCATTGTAAAATATTTATTAACTAAACATTATAAATATACGAAATAAAATAATCAAAATAATCAAATAATAATCAAATATTTTCCAAACCCAAAAATTGTATAATTCTCATGTTTCAAACGCTGCGAACATGACCAAAAAAAAATTATATTTTAAAATCTGATATTTATTGTCACTGATTATAAAAGTATTAAGAGCATTACATATCATTTGCCAAATTGGGCAATTAAAGCCACCAAAGTGTACAACCAAAATGACCAAATTAATTCAATAAAAAAAACAAAATGGCTAAAACGATGAAAAAAATTTGAACATGCAATGCCAAATTATAGTAATAATTGCATTTGACAAAGCATAAAATTAAACAAGTGCGCAGTAAAAATGAAATTTGAAAATGCTCTTTTATGAATTGAAAAAATTTGCATTAAAAAATAAAAACCAAATTGTATTGTTGTTTTCAGTTGTGAAAATATTTGCTGTTAAAATGGTCAAAAGCATTTCAATTGAAGAGTTTGAAAAGTAACTGAAATATATTTGTATTAATACAGAACTGTTTGATCGAAATTGAAAAATAAATCCAAATTGAAAAACAAATTTAAGATTTTTAATGCAAAGTGGAGTGTAAGCTTCTTTATCCAGAAAGGAAGTTATTTTAGGCTCTGCTGTGACTTATATACTCTTGCATGCGTTGTTGTTCTTAGTATTTATAAAGTATACGGTTAACTCGTCTCGTTGAGATGATAATTTTTGTTCATTTGGTTGGGAATGTCTTCTTCAGTGCATTGCGTAGTTCATGACATAGCTAATGTACTCTTTTAAAAATAAAGGTACGCATTACAGTAGATTCATTTTAGCTTGCCAAAATTTGTAATACCAATTTTGCCGTTGCATACTTTTTGGTTACAAGTGTTGAAAAGCTGCATAGAAATGCACATTGCTTTTACACATTACTCTTAAAAAATGTTGCACCTCAGTTCAACACATAGCTTAGTGTACAATCCTTAAGCCTCTTGTTCAATACATGCAACACTATTCAGTAAATAATGTCAATACAAAACATGCAGCATACTTTTAAGCTGTACATGTTATAAGCACACAAGTTTGTATGGAATAAAATTTTCTGCACTTAAATTGCCAAACGAACACGAAACCTTTAAGCGAATCTCACAGGTACTTCAATGTTTTGAATTTTGTATGTTTCGCTTTTATGCCACAAAATTTATTTGTATTTGGATTAAGCGTATTTGCGTATTTATTAGGGTTTTATGTTTATACGAAAAACGTCAATAGCGCACTTACATTTACACATACACGTACAAGCACATGAAACAAAAAAGCGCACATACATAAACACATGCTTATACATTGCTAATGAAAGATACATTCATAAAATCCAAATACGAAAGCAACAAAAAAATCTGGAAAAAAAGTGGAAAATAACGTGCACACCTAAAAGTATGCTAACAAACGCAAAATATATACGGTACAACTGTGTAAATATAAGCCAGAGTGGAAGAGGGAAGGGGAAGAGGTGTGGCTGTGGGAAAGAAAGCGCGTTGAAATGAGATGAAGCGAAGCGAGTCGTGTCGTGTCGTGCCGGGGGAAAAGCAACAAAGCGTTGACAGTCATTTTGTGCGACAGTCATTTTGTTGGCGCGTATTGAACACATCCGTTATATGAATAAATGAGTGTTTGTGTGCTTGCGTGTTTTCGCATGTGTGTGTTGAATGTACATACACATTTATATGTGTTGTGTGTCTGTGTGCGACTTAATTGTTGTTATCATTAAATTTTTAGCGCTTATTATGTGGGATTTTCATTGCTTTTATTCTTGTTTGAGTTTTTCTCGGTTTTCTTTTTTTGTGCCGTTTGTTTTGTTTTGGTATTTTGGCGGATGTAATAAAGCAATAAACGCATGAATAAATACGGAAGTGAGGAGTGGCAAAGACTAAAAGATGCTGCTGCGCATCTACACGCCCCCACGATAACTGTATAATTTAATTTGATTTCATTTTATTTTGCTTTTTTTTTTTCGATTTTGCTGCTTTGTTGTTTTTGTTTTATTTTTTTTTAATGTTTTTTTTTTTGATTGCCATTTGGCTTTTCATATTGAATTTCCGTTGCCAAAGTTTTGGATTACGTGCGTTGCGCATACGCCACGTCTCTTCTAAACATTTCGCCATTCGTATAAAATGAAAGTCGTTATCAAAGTCGTTGTGAAAAGTCGCAAATGCCAACATTTTGTTGTTTTTATTCAAGCGAAACCTTACAAAATTAGATTTTAATGAAGTTTCAATACAACAACACATACATACATACCTACAAAAATGTCGAAACTTGGTTTGATGAATGTTGTGCGCTTAATTGACTTTTGCATTCGACTCGACTTGTGTTGGCACACATTGCAACGTATCGCTTGTCGTCTGACATTCATTACTGCCACTAACACCATGCCACACACACACACACACACACACACACGAAAACCACAATATTCACTATATGCATTTGCCACAAAATGCATTTGCCTTGACTCAAAACATTTGAAACGTTTATTGCATTGCTGTCAATTTTACAACGTCGCTTATATTTGCATATTTGCTTATAGCAAATTTACTGATGCATTTTATGTCGTGGCAAGCTAAACTGTGTAGTTTGGTGTTGTTCAGCTATACCGACACAAATGATTGGCAACCATGTGCATTGCTGACACGCTGCCATTGAAACCGTTGATGAACCAATGCTGATGAACATGTTTTACATGGCGCTGATGGTGATGATGATGATGATGTTTCTGTTGTGATGTAATAATGATTAGCACTAATTGGCATTTAAAGTGGTCGTTTGAGTTTGAAAACTTATTAGTGGCATTTGATTTGAGTTTTGTTTTAGTTTCGTTACATTTCGGTTATTTTGATTGACTTAGTGTATGCATATTTGATTATGTGTATATTTGTACACCGCTGCGTATGCTTAATTTAGTTGATTTTGTATATTGCCATGTGGTTTCACATGTCATACCCTGATTCATGTTAAATGACATTATTTGACATGAGCGGCAAAACTAACAAGCGTGATCGTATGAAAGCTGTGCGAGCTTACGTTTTTAATACTTATTTGTGGTTATTTCAGTTGTCTAATAATGTGTTTCATGTGGCTTACTTATGTATTTTTCGTTGATTTAATTAGAGTTGAAATATGTGGTTTTTGTTACTCATATAGAAGTTGACATAAGTTTGTGGCAGCAAGAAGCGAAAAACATGAAAGTTTGTATTGGCAGCCTTTGAACAATGAGTTATACTCAACGCTATTGTAGTAAAAGCAAAAATGAGTCAACTAATTTTACTTTGACACAAGTCTTTAAAATTTTTAATGATTTAATTTGACATTGCAATAATTAAATCAAATCTTTTTTTTTTACTAACTTTTGACATAAAATGCGCGTTCCATAATTTGGTTTACATCTTTGATTTGGTATATTCTTAAAAACAAAAAATGCTTAGCGACGCAACGCCTTAAGCGTTCTCTATGTCTGACTATCACTATGAATCACGTTTTATAAAACGCCCACCTCCATCAGCATGACCGGATTGGATTTCTTATTCGCGTGCATTGGCATTTTCTGCAAGTTTTCGAGCAACGACAAACCTTTACGTATTTTACCGAATGCTATACGTTTGCCATTTAAGCATGCAAGCGGCTTGAAGCTTATGGAGAAGTTCAATTCGCCTTGTTTGCTGCCACGTATGTAACGACTGGGAAATGAGAGTATACCGGCGCCGACGCCATGATTGAGCACCTCAAAGTCATGTTCGATTTGGTCCGTGGTCACGATGTTCTCGCTGTCGAATAGCATTTTGCCTTCGATCCAAAGTGGCGACAGTACACGTGTGAAGGCAATACGCTGTTGATCTTGCATTGTACAAATGCGCATAAATTCAAGCACGACCTGCGGACAAGCCTCGGTAAAGAGTTGTATGTGCAGGCGTTCGCGATAGCGTGTACCCTTCAATGCTATATCGAAATAGATCTGCGGACGCAACAGTTTGCAGAGCAAGTTTATGTCACATTTGGCCATTAGATGCTCGTAGCGGTGTAGCACGTGTAACGGTATCTCATAGCTGAATGGTTTCTCATGCGTTGACGTACGCTTGTATTGACCATAACGACGACGTGGCGGCTTTTTTACATACGAATCGAACAGTTTGCCACCTTGATGCAGTTGCCGGTTGCTTTCCTCCTGTTCACGTTCCAATAGACGTGCCACATTCGCATTGCGCATTCGGCCGGCCGCAAGTCGTTCTGGCGATTTGGTAAATGTCCGCGTTGTATTGTTGGTGCGTCGGTAGAGTGCCGTCATCATTTCCATGTAGGACAGATCCATGCGCACGCCCTCCAACTTTACCTTGGGTGGCGGTAAATGTGTGTCTACCTTACCCTTTATGTTGGCCATACGCAAACGATGTTGTCGATAGACTTCACGCTGTTCGTTGAACCTGAGACGCGTTGAGTCTGTGTTGTCCAATGATGTTTTCAGCTCCTCGGCGGCTGCTTTTGTTGCGGTCTCGTAAGCAAAACGCTTTATAGTTTTGTTGGCCAAATATAGTTTGACCACTTTGTTGGGTTGTTGACTAGAGTTTTCTTCAATAATCATTTTAGTTATGCTGTTTAAACACTTTCGCAAAATTGGTAAATTTACTTAAAAATAAAAATTCGCGCAATTTAATAAAGAAATTTATTTTTCGTTAATTGTATCGCTTTACTATTCGATCGGAAAAAATTATAAACTACAAACGTTAACAATAAATTTTGACTTATGACTGAATTTGCTTTGATAATATGTTTTTAATATTTAGAAAAACATCAAAAACGAAGTTCAAAGTAATTTGATGTGAAAGTCGCAACTGTATAGGAACATTCATACAATACAATTAAAAAAAGCTTCAAATTGAAAAATTTATCGTAAGGCCCTTTTTTATGATACACTCACAACGGAATGTAATTTAAACATTAAATAATCGTATGTTACATATCATAGCACGCCACATATGTTACTTTAGCATTTAAATTTGGCTAAAGAATGTTCGAAGAATGTAACGTTTGGCATGTGCGATGATGTGTGTAAAATTGACTGTAAATGCGCGCAATCATTAAAAACTCAAAACATTTACGTCTTTATAGGAGATAATTTCGCATATTTAACGCATCGTTTAATATTTAAGGCGAAAACCAACAAACTGAAAATGTGTGAATGCTTAATCAACTGAAAGTTATTTGCACATATTCACAAAAATAAAAAGTGTAATTGCCCATTATGTGCCGTAGCAAAAAATCGTTTAAAAAAAGTGTTAACATGTTTGAAATTTCAACTAAAAATGCACAAAAGAAAACAACAACATTTGAGTTGTAAATTATTTAATTTATTCCGCCTAAAACAATATGCTGGATTTTTATATTTAACGTTGCTTTTATTGGCCATAATGAAAAACTGACTGAAATGCATAATGAATGTTGAAGGTTGATGGGAATAAAGTGCACGTCATAAAAAAATCACATAATTTTCTAAATTATTACATGCCATTATGAATTGTAAATTAACATATTTTTGTGTGACGTTAATAATGATATAAAATTATTAATAATAAAATTATGTCGTAAATGTTGTTAGTTAGAAATTAAATTCAACATAAAAAATCAAAAACTAATAAATAATATTTTTTTTTTTTTTTTTGTAAAAAATCTCATTAAGTTAAATAATTCAAACTATTTGGCAAATGTTTTAAATGTATTTCAATTTTTATAAAAACTAAAAAATTTTCAATATTGTTGTTTCATTATATAAAATACGCATTACTTGTTATTGTTGTTTTTAATTAACTGGAGAAAACGACTGCAAAAAAATATTGTCTGGTGGCAAAGTTTCAATCAAAGGTTAATTCAATTGATTGAACATGGCAATCAAATAAGCGCACACATGTTAGCACACACACACACACACACACACACACATGTGTGCATATATCGCCATAACAAAGGCACACACACTCATGCATACCGCAATCAAAATAAATGCGTTGAAACGTGACATTAAAAAAAAAAAAAAAAACAATACAAAAACAGAAATTGTTAAAATATCAGATACTAAAATATAACAGACATGTTATAATTTCATACAATTGCGGTTGAAAATTGAGTTCAGTGATTTTTAATTTGATTTTTTCATACGCATTTCAGAATGTTGTTAAATGCGCCTTTTATATTTATTTGTATTTTCATGTATCTATTTTCACATGTTTTTTGTCAATTTGTTTTTTTTTGACAGTTGATTCATTTCATTTCATTTGGAAATTGGTATTTCATCCATTTATAACACAGAAATGTATAATATTGTATTTTTAGACATTTTTTTTTTAAACCGCAAAGTGGCAGGCTTTCTATGAGCGTACCGATTACGTAATTACTGTATTAAAATATTGAAATCCTTTTTTAATACAACCAAGTCAATTAATGTCAATAGCATTGTTATTTATTAATTCTCGTGTGCAAAAATGAAAGAAAGTGTTCATTATGAACGCAGATTTGTTTGTCTTTTTTTGCCTATGTTTGCTTCTCTACACTGTTTCTTTTTTCATGAAGCTATCAAGCAAGTGAGTGACAAGGCTAATAATGTGTATTTTCCGCACTCTTTTGTTAGCAGTATCATTTGAGTGTTTCTTGCTCATTGTTTCGCCTGATAGAGTATCGATATTTTGCGCTCACTTACTCCATGTCTCTTGCGTACACATTGTTCCATTTGCTACTTGAATCTTCTGCTTTGTCAATTTTGATGTAGCAACGTTGCAATTAAATCTCAATTTGTTTCTAATGTAACGTCAATGTCGTTATCGCTTATGCCATCACAGCGAACCTTGACCATTACTCAAATAGATTATCAACAATAAATTAAATTAAAATCAATATGCAGCATGTTAAACCTTTAGTACAACAGACATCTGCAATAAATGCCATTAATCATCGTTATGTAAGTGGGCATGAATGGTAAAAAGCAAATGCAATATTTCAAAAACAACTGACAACAAATGTGCAAACAAAAAGTGTTTTTCTCCGTTTAACTTGAACTTTAACAAGTAATGAAAAAAAAAGAACAACCGAAAGAATAGAAAAAAGGAAATCACTAACAATAACAACAATCATAATAATTGCGTAATAAGCCTGCGTGATTTTTTTTTGTTTATCCTGTAATTAAATGATTAATGAAAACGTACGCGTCTGTGCAAATAAGTGATTTGGCATATTAATTTTATTCTTATTAATGTTTGTTGTTGTTGTATTATTGATTCAAGTGGCAACATGAGTTTTTTTTTTTTTTTTTAATAGAAATTATATACGATTCCTTTAATTTTATACGTTGTCACATATTTATTTTTATCACAGCCAATTATATATGTAATCGGCAATCATTGTTAGTGTTAAAGTAACCATGACAAAAGTGAAAATGTAACGCGAATATAATCGCTGCCATCGACATCGACATCAATATTAAAAAACGTATTCATATTCATGCTCATCATGAGGCTCATCGTCAACGTAACGCAAATCACTTGATTTGTTTTGTTCGGTTGAAGTATGAGACCGGCAAGTAGAGTAGCATGTAACATGTAGCTGACGACAACATTCGCCGACGTGTGCTTGTTAACTTAAGAGTGCATGTCATGTTGCACTTATCGTCGATGTTGTCGTCATCATCATCATCATCGTCGTCGTCATCGTCATCGTCGTCGTCGTCTTGGTTTGCTATTGTATTCTTTAGTATGCCGCTTCTTACATGAGATAAGTCATGAATAAAAGCTTAAGTTCTTTTTCAAGTCTCGGCAGATGTTGTTGTAGCTATTGTTGTTGTTGTTGCACGCATTATGCCATTCATCAAATTTACCTACTCATGTTTGTATCCCATAAAATATTCATATATTTTTATGTATATATTACGAACATACATATGTATGTGTGTGTGTTGAAAATGTGTCAACTTGTCTAATAGACTTGGAGTCGACGACTATGGCATGGTTGCATTATGTCTTTTTGTGGGCGTTTCAATGTGACAAAAGCTGCATTGCATAATTTTTATTTTACTTCTTTACTCCACACATTTGACCTACAGATTTGACATATTTATCTTGTATCGTATATTTTCTTTACAATTTGTTGGCTTCCTTTTTTTATTTATATTATTTTTTTATATATATTTTTTATATTTGGCAGACAGAACAGGCACATGTATTTTTGTCATTGTCATCGTCGTCTCGTTTCTTGTTGTTGTTTTTGGTTGTGCTTTTATTTCAGAGAATTTTCATTTTGGTTTCTTTCATATTTCGTGTGTGTCCTGACGAAAAGTTGAGTTTTCGACCTTGCAGTGCACACATAATCGCATATCATTGACTAGCTAGGCAATGCAAAGGCATTGACAAAAGTACCAGCACATGTTTGTAGACTCAAAGAGAGTTTATTTTTTTTTTATATTTAATATTTGTAGTTTATTTGATCTTGGTCATGTGCTTTGGAAGAAAAAGTAGCAAATTGAACTACTTAAGTTGCACTTAAGCTGTTGAGACAAGTTGATTATGTCGGCAACTTCAGAACTGTTCACTTAGAAATTTCAATGACTTGTTGAGATAAGCAACTCAAGGCTACTTTTGCTTAGTCTTTGGATTCTGTTGAAAAATACTTACGTTTTGACAACAATTTAACAATTTTCATTTCAATGGCTTTCTTATAAAAACAAACTTAATTGACACATTTTGCAGCTGCAATGCACATTTTGTTATTCATGCATTGTGGAATGCAATAAAAACATTAAATTTTGTTTAATATGAGTTTTCCTGCTTCTAAACTAATATTGTAATGTACTGTTTGATGGTAATTTTGTCGCAATTAGTGTTACTTAATTTACAAAGTAACTTCCTAATTGTTGGCAATGTGCAAACACACACACACACACATGCATTATAATTTGCCTGACTTGATAACAAATGTGGAAATAACTTCCTTTATACGTGTTTATTGTAGCCTCATGCACGTTCAGCACGTGTCAGTGTCATTAAATTCTTGTAGCAGAAACTTTCAAACAGTTTCAAAGTGTAAGGTTTAAATGAGTTTCATAAGCCAAAAAGGAACCAGAGAAGTCAACGTTTTCGAAACTTTATTGTCAATAAAAGTGAATATTTTTCAAAATGAAAAAAAAAATAAAATGCAAGAAAGCAAAATGCATAAACCTTATTGTGTTTGTTGCTGTTGTTGTTGTTTTTGTCGTTCCAGCAATTTTGTGGCGCCTAAAAGGCTGTAACATAATTAAAAAAAAATGCAAGCAAACTCTTTGTTTTTGTGCTGTGACACAATTATGTCTTGCATGAAGATAAAACGCATATGGAATATTGCCAAAAATGAAAAGAATATTTTTTTTGTGTATATAAATTTGTATTTTTGGTTTTTTCATTGTTCAACAGACAAAACAAAAATCATTGAACCAAATTTGTGGTTATTTTTGTTTTGCAAAGGCTTCAATTGTATTGCGTAACTATGCGTCTATTCTTGTTAATTAAATGGAAACTTGCTTGAAGCCAAGCAAAAGCATAAATGCAAAATACAGACACACCTGAAGTTGTGGCAATGCCCGTGGCCAACTGTAAGGAAACTATTCATAAAGTGTAAATATCCGTAAATCAAAATCAAGGATGCAATATACTAAGAACAGACAAAACGAGCAAAAGTAGTATGCATGAGAAGGCGTGTGGGTTGTCGACTGACAGTTGTTGGCGGCAAACAGTTCACAATATATAAAGAACAATAACAATAAACGAGAGCATGGAAACAAATACTTAACAAAAGCAAAACGGCAAATAAAGGTGCAAGTTAGACACATGCTAAGTATGAGAATATTCACACATACACGCATGCATAGCCCATGTATGCACCCTTGTGTATATAGCACTATATGTGTGTGCCTACAAACAGATCCATTGAGACAAATGTCAACACGATGAAAAATGCTTGTGGGCCTGAAGAACTATTTTCCTTGCTCTTCTAGAGTTTCCTGTAGTGTTTTGAAGTGTGTAAATATGTGAGTTCTCATATGTGTTTGCATATATGTATGCAAGTGTAAATGTATGGTATTACATTGACAATGGTCGGTGGTGGTTTAGCAGATGAATATTGCTTCTTGCTTAGGAAATGAGTTGTTGCTTTGAAGCGCCCAAATTAAAGGAGCTGTCAGATTTCAGTTACAACTTTTTTTTTTATTATAACATTTATTTTTTTACGTATTTTTTCAAATTTAATACATTATTAGTGCTGTGAAGAATGACAAACTATGCCATGTAGTAATGTTACTCTCATTGTCATATGTATAATACATTGACATAATTTGAAAGTCCAGACGTTTTGTAAAATGAGCGGTAAAGGATTTTTAGAAATCCAAAGTATTTTCAGAGTTTCAGCTGTTTTTGTGATGTAAAGTATTATTATTGCTGTCTCAGACGTTAATTTTAAGAAACTATAACACTTTTCTCGACTTGGTTGACATGATATCTCTAGTTTTTATCAACGGACTTATTCCAAATTGTGGATAAATGTTTTTTTTTTAATATCACGCTATGGCAGCGCTCATGTATATTGAAAAATATTTTGTTTTATTATTCTGAAAATATTTTTGAAGGTCCAAAAAATAAAAAAAAAATTATGTTCCTTAGCAAAACATAATTTCTTTTTTTCGGGAACTGCAAGGTTTTTTTTTTAATGTTTGGATTCTTAAAATATTAGTTAAGATTGTGTCAAAGAATATTGCTATTTTTTTTTAGTATTTTTTTTTATCGTACACTAAAGCACGTCTAGAAGGCTTCTAGATCATAAGACTTCCTTAATGGTGCATAGTATTAGAATGTGTCGAATGACCACCTTATTTGTCATTCATGTATTTATATTTATTTTAAATTATTTTCAATAAGTCAAAAGCACTTGTCAAATGTTTAAAACATGGTAAACAATTTTTTTAGTCTTAGTGCGGCATCGATATCTCTTTAAGTTTTTTATTAAATTTAAATATAATTTTCGCAACAATTATTCAATTTTTATAAGGCGACAAGTTTAAAACTTTCCGTATTTGCTTTGAAATGCACGGCAACTCGTGTGTTTGTCCGTTAATGGTAATTTATGTTAGTCATGCTGTGCCGTGTTGGCAGCCATTGTTCACGGCAAGCGCCTTAACAGCTTCCACTTGCATTTTAAATGAAGACAAGCAGTCACGCAGTCAAGCATTCATGTCCAATCGCCAGTTGCTTGCCTGAGTGAGGCAGCCAGACAGCCGCTCAAAGTATTAAAATCATTTTTCAGCATCTTTGCAAGTTGCCGCATATCGTCAAATGCCTTCTGGTCTTTAAACGTAGCAAAACAAAAGGCGAAAATATCAAGCTTTGCCATTATTCATATACCAAGAAATTTTTCTGCTACTATGCATAGTAGAAGAAGAAAACGAAAATAAGTTAGAAAAATCAAGCTGCTTTTGAAAAGTTGCACAGCATTAAATATTTTCTATCTCATGTCCTTGCAATATCGTTTAACCCATAGTTGCCCCTTGGCAAAACGATGCTTGCCTTTGCTTTGTATGCAATTGCTGCCTAATCGTCGACGTCATGCTCATATCCTGCAGGTATTTAGCAATGTCGACATACTCCGTCCCGCTTTGGCGCACGGTGCTGCTACTTGCTGTTGTTTCACTTGACTTTGCCCAGAGGAATTTCTAAGCGTTTTTTGTTTTGTTTTATTTTTTAATTCTGCATTTTTTGTTTATTCATTATCTTCCTTTGTGGCGGCGAAACATATTGTATTTTATATTGCAAATATGCGCTCGTATTGCATAGTTTAACTCAAAGCAAATGCTTTGTTGTTCATTTTATTTGATTTTCCATAATAATTTCTCGCACACACTTATCTTTTGTGCACTATTTTTGCTTGTTTTTGTTTCACAAGCAAACCGGAAACCATTTTGAATGATTTTGTGTGCATGCGTGCGCCATCTGTGCGGCTTGCATTGTTGTATTTGCACATGTTAACATGTGTTTTGGTTGTATCTAGATACGCTTGTGTCTACCAACTATGCACACATACATACATGTGCAGGTGTTTGAAGCACAAACTGCAATGTTGCTCGTTTTACATGCTTCATTGCTGCTCAATTGCATATGACAGCCATTTGAGTGAGTTTGCGCTTGAATGCCATTTGCCTGACAGCAAGCTCTTGTATGTGTGTGTGCGTGTATGTGTGTGTGTCTAAATGCTTTGCATTGCTTTGTGTGTATGCTTGTTGACTTCGCCATGGGGCATTTTCTTTCAAAAGCATGCGTTTTTTTTAAATCTTTTTTGTTTTGCGCTTTGAATTGTTTCTTCATATGTTTTTTATATTCACCGCTCTTGTTTATTTAACTACGTTTGTCCTGCAAGGCTTTTCCGCATAGTTTTTCATATTTTCTCGAGGTGTCTATTTCAAGTTGCTATCGGCGTTAATATAAAGTGCTCTTTTACAACGGTTTTGCTTTTGTGTCCAAGACATTTTGACTTTTGTGTTTGGCCATGTCCTTGTGCATATAAATAAGTATTTGCAGTATTTTTTTAATGTTTAAATGTTTCGTTAAACTCATTGATTTAAATATATACATATATATTTCCATAATCTTAAATTTTAAATTTTTAATGCTTTTACGAACGATTAATTTGTTCGATGAAAAAAAAAATTACAAATTTAATTTTTTTTATGACCAAACAAAATATGGATTTTTAAATATAATTTATAAATTTATTTATATGACACTGACAGCGCACTTTGTCCAGCTGTCGCTTGATGTTGTTGGCGTTGGCGGCGTTGTTGTTGTTGTTGCTGTCTTTGGCCAAACACGCCGACAATACAAATCCAAACTACGTGCAACGATGCGTGTGCGTCGAGCGCACGTGCGACGTCCTGATGTGACAACAATTGCGACAACTGACAGAGCGCACAGCATGTTCGTTCAAGTTAACAAATAAGAAATTTCAAAAAAAAAAAGATAAGAATTTAAAAAATCAGTTAAGCTTCTTACTTCGATTAAGTCGAAGCATCGTTGCGCTACACATATGAGTACATTTTATAAGCATTTTAACGTTATTTGCGCATATCGAGCGGCTTTCATGCTGAGCCGAAGACATTAACTTTTGAAGTTCCTTTTCACCATCATCAAACATTAATAAAAAATGAAAATCCGCTTTGCCACAATGCGGCTTGTTGTTTTATAAGTAAGCCAAGAGAGACAGTGTGAAAGAGAGAGAGAGGGAAAGAAAGCAAATGAAAATATGAGGTATTAAATAAGTAATCATTTAAAAGTTCTGACTTTTCTTGCTGCTTCCACCGACGACTTCATAGAGGCAATTTATTTTTTTTTTATCGTATCTTTTTACTTGCCTTAAAAAACGCGCGATTAAAATGTAATCTTTTATAATGTTGAAAATTATTTTTTTTTGTTGCTGCTTAAAATGAAGTCTGTTCGGGTCAGATCGTGTCAGCGCAGTAAGCGAACAAAAAGTGATTTACCATAATTTTCTTTAGCCTAACGCTAACAAGATACAAAGATACAAACACACACCAGTTATAAGCAGCGGCGCACAAAAGGTGAATGTTCAAGCGAAAAACCAACGACAAGGACACCTGTTTCAATACCAACACTTATACAATACCATGCTTTGCACTCATCAGCAACTTTACCTCACTTCAAGTCATGGCATCGAAATTAACAATATTCTTGATGAAAAGCGACATCGTCGAAGCCATTAACCTAATTGGCTTGACTTTTTAATAAAATTGTTTAAGGATTACACGCGTACTTAAAATTTTATCCCTATTAATCTTTTCTACTTACTTATATGTATGTATATATTTTCTTTACTTTGTGTGGTTTTTTTTTTTTGCTTCCTTCACATTTTCTAATTCATCTGAAGTTTTGTTGCTACTGATTTGCTTTTTTGGTAACAGGTGATAGGCATTCAAGGCAGCACGCGGCCAATGCAAGTGATAGAGAGAGAGAGAGAGCACAAAAGCGTTGCGTGTAAAATCAAAATAACTGCCAGCGCACAAAGGTAGGCAACACATTTTTTTTTGTTCGTATTTTACTTTTCAAGTTCTTTATAACTTTGAATGGGATTTCTTTTGTGCGTGTGCGGGTGTATGTATATGTATATGTGTTTTTTTTTTTTTTGTTAAGTGAGGTTAAACTCTTTTCGGCTTGTCTATGCTTAGAAAAATGTTTGGCTGTTTTGTTTTGTTGTTGTTTTTGTAGGTTACGCTTGAAACTCAACGAAATACCACTTAATGCGACCCCTCATACACACACACACACACACACACACAGAGACAGCAACAGCAACAGGACACCTTTATTTGGCTTTTGGCTCTTGTCCTTTGACTTTTACACGCACTTTTGCGCATATTTTGTTAAAAAATTAGTTAAGGCAGACAAAATTTTATGGTATTTATTTTTTATTAAAACGTTTTTTTTTTTTTTGGCTTTTTCTACTTTCTATTCATTTGGTTTAATGAGTTTTCAACGGCATCGTTATCAGCATCAGCGTTGTCAACGTCAACACGCCGTCGGCTCAACACCTTTTTAATTAGTTTACAGCAGCAAGTGATTTAATCCTTTTTCAACGCATATTGACTACGGTTAAGGTTCAAATCAGGCTTAGTTCTTCGCATGCCGCGTTCATAAGCCTCTGTGCTTCTGTGCTGTGCGTTGTGATTTGTCAATTTAGTTAATTAATTCTTGGCAGCTGGCGGCTTAGCCAGAAGTGCGTTAATTAAGTTAACTCTTGTTGGTGTTGACAGTGTGCGCACTCATATGTAAGTGTGTTTATGTGTGTGTGCAAAATGTGCCATAGAACAAACAAACTCATATACACACACATGCACATGCACATTTCTAATTAAGCCCTTTGCTGTTTGGGCTTTAATGATGTTGCTTCATAATTAATCACTTTGTTTGTGAGTTTGTAAGGTGTTAATTGCTGCGTTTTCAAGTAAGTTAATTGCCAATGCGTGTGCCTTAAGAAATTGTTCAATGCGTCGGGCATATTGTTGAGTCGACATAAATTCCATTGAAATTACAAACAAATTGCCTTGAATCAATGGGATTTGGGTATGCTTAATGGCAGTGGCATTTTCAAAGCATATTGATAATAAAGCTGTTGGCATTTTGTTGACACAGCAATTTGTAAAGCAAGTGTTGGAAATTTGACATTATTGACATACATTAAGTAAAGAGAAAACAGAAATTTTTTTATCTTAGCTAAAGACTTGAAATTTGAAGGTTTGACAACTAAAGTTTGGCACCAAATCATGCTTGATTAGACTTGTGAAAAGCTTTTTTCTTGCTCAAACTCCAGATGTGAGAGAAGCATGAACAGCGGGTGGTAAACTCATGCCATTTCTACTACATCGTTTATGAGTTCAGTACAACAACTTACTGCAAATCTAAATAAACAAAATATGATAAAAACTATCGTGATAACGATGTAATAATAATATAAAACTAAAGTATGATCTTAAAGTAATCTTAAAATATAATCACTCTCTGACCCGATGGGGGAAATTTATTTGAATTATGGAAGCTGATGCATCACTTGTTTTATTGAAGAAATTTAAGAATTGTCTAGAAACTGCAGATTAATTGATATGTCCGTTTATCTTTTAAAAGCCTTTCAAATTTTTTTTGTGTATTTTCTCATGCCCTTTTTTTTCAGGCTTCACTTAGCTATTTAAGGACATTTGTGTCTCGTGACTTACAAAGATGTGATAAATTTCAAAGCAAACTTAATAAATATTTTATACTTCAATTATGTGCAAGCACTTATTTACAACTAGTCAACAAAAAGCCAACTTTTACACACACAAACATATATGTGCACATACATATACATTTATAGACAAAGGCAGACAGTGTAAAGAAATCAACCACAAAAATGCCAATCAAAGCAATTTAATGAAAAAATGCCCAAGTTAACTTGTTAAGTGGCAAAGTGAGTTCAATATATGAACTCATAATGTCTATCAATGGCAAGGCCAAGTATGAAATATTTATCGATTGCATAAAATCTTGTTGTTGTTGTTGTTGCTTTTCTTTTTTGCCTCTTTTATGAGAAAATTGGTTTATGCAGAAAAGGCAGGAAAATTATTATAATAAAATAAGCGTATAAATTCACTTACATGCCGCCTAACACTTCAGTTTGAGGCCATTGAATAGATGCACACGTAGTACATATTGCGTTATCGGTAGACAGACGGGTAATGCCTGATCCGGAGGGGTAAAGGCATGAGTAGTAATATTAAAATATTTTCACACATATACACTTATATAAGTATGCGGCATACTGAGCATCTTTGTGCTTATATGATGCAACACACATTCTAAGAGAAACACACACATGTGAAATTAAGCAATTTCCGTGTATGAAAATGCATGAAGAAGTCTACGACACAAGACTCGTGGGAAGTTGAAGCTGATGAAAACAAGTTGTACAAACGAGCAAAGTGAAGACATTTGTGAGAAGGTAAAAAAGAAAAAAAATAATATATGTAAAAGAAAATCTTTAATACAAGAAAACCGCTTAAGGGCGCTGCTTAATGCAAACGAAAAACTTTTGGCAAAACATTGGGTGAAAAGTTGCTTCGAATGTACGAAAAAGAAGCTGTAACAAATAAGAGAAAAAAAAAGAATAAAAAATAAATAAATAAAGAAACACCAAAGAAAAATACAAATATGAAAAACCATCGAACAAGTTGCCCTGCGGCCTGAGTAGGATACGCTTGCTGAATGTTAACCAAAAAAGAAAGAAAACACATAGAGAGAGAGGATATACGAACAGCAGATTGAAAATGCAATGCATCGAGAAGATGAGTTGCTGTCGACACGGCAGTGGCAAACTTTCCTTCTCTTCTCTTCAGCTCGGTTCGTTTGTTGTTGCATTTGCCGACGCCACGGGCAACTGTCATCGTTGGCTTCGGTATATGTAAGCGGAATATGTGTTGCATGTTCATTGTTGCAACAAGGCGTTGCATAGGGTTCACAACAAATATTGAGCATTTTATACAATTTATGCGCCTTGTGTTCTGCTACAAGTTTTTTCTACCATCAACTTGATCATCATCGTATTTTTTCATCTGTGGCATGTCGGCAAGTGCTCGCGTTGACAGCTTCTTAAATTGTGTGTAGTGTGCGTGCTTTGCACTGTCAGGTGTGCTTATGTGTTATTGTATAGAATTGAAAAAAGTTTGCTTACGTTACACTTTAGTAGTTCTCACTTAGGTAAAGTTTTTCTTACAGTGACTTAAATTTATGCCGAAAATTTTGTTCATGTGACAAGTTCAAGAACTAATATGTTGAGAGCTTGCGGATTTTCTTAACTAATTTGCGCAAAAAAGCTTAATTGTTGTCGGCAAACGTGACGGTTGTTTTAATTAATTGTACTTGCCTCAAAGTATGCTAAAGTTTTTTTCTTTTCTTTCAAAGTTAATCAATACAGTTTGTAAATAGTTTTATTTTGAGTTTGACGCCTCAACTTTTTGTTTGATAAACAAGAAAGTTTTGTTGTAATAACGGTTTGTATAAGTGATATATATAAATCCGCTGGGCTAAAAGTAGGCTACAGTATTTTTTTCAACTAAATTTAACTTTTATCTCTAATTGGGGCACATTTTAAATAAATTGTTTTCAAAGCACGGTTAATAAAAAGAAATTCGAAATGGTTAAATAATATTGAACCCTAAAAGTAGGCACTACTTCTTAGCTTTGAAGAAAAATGAGTACCTGCAATAAATTAAATATTTTTCGCTTCTAAGAATAAGCAACTTCTTGAGGTCTTATGTGCTCAAGTAACGTTGTCAAGAAGCTTAAACTTTGCCAATTCCCTTTGGCCATGCATACATAGAAGGGTTAAACTTTCTTTCAACAAATTTGCTGTCAAGCGGCTCGTTTCTTGATATGTATTTATTTATTTTTTTGTCGCTAGAACTGATTTGAAATTTTTCAAATCGAATAAACCGAAATCAAGCATGTCAGCGACAGCAGTGCCAACAGCAATCGCACCTGGCTGACCGGGAAACTGTCTGCATTGAATCGGAAAATAAACGAGAAAAAAATAACATACACACAGTTCAATGAATCGAAATCGTACAACAAAGAAAATCAAATAAGGCAAAACTTTTACTTTGCTGACATTTGACTTTTCGCTTACTTGCTTCTTTTGCCATATAAATATGTTTATTTTTATTTCAAATCAACGACAAATTGTTGCTTCTTGAAAAATGCCAACAAGTTGTAAATGTAAAATGCAAATAAAAAATAAATGGAATCGACATCGACAGCGATGACTATCATGATGATGATAATGATCATGATGTTGGCGACGGTTGTTTAGTGTACCTGTCAATATATTTAACTTTACGCAAGTTTTATAGTAACATATTTGTATATATAACTGTCAATATGTATGTAAATTTTATATGCATTGCAAATATTTCGCAAATAACTGTCATATTGTGTTCAGTGTACGAGCACATTATGAATGAACGTTGGTAAAAGGGCGAGCATAAAAAATGTTTATTGCTTTTTAAGCGTTTTTCAAATGTTTGCAAATGTGTGCACATCTGCATGCATATATGTATGTGTGTGTGAGCTTTTGATAAAAAGAAATTCATAAAATTAAATAAAAAAAATGTCTCAACGCAAAGGTAAGGCAACATTGCCATAGTTCTTGTTGAATTCGTGTAAAGAGTAAGGAAAATAAAATAAAATAAAATAAAATAAATGAAGAAAAAATTGCTTACGACACTTTTAACCGGAAACCGGAAACTGCAAGAATGTTTGTTTGCATGTCTTTTCTGTATCTTTGTGTATGTTTTTGACAATGCGCGTTCTGAAATTTCCGTTACGCATACACAAATAAATATACATAAATATATATTCACGTACGTCGCTTATGTAAATAATGCGTGATGTTTTCTGCACCGCAACGCAACTGACACGCACACAAGCACCGGCACACAGACACGCACTCAAACAGCCGTCAAAAGCAACGAACGCGCGCGCACTTTAAGTGCATTTGTCATGTGTGCTTGTCAACTGCTCAAAATTTGTCGCCGGAAATTCAATTTTAGCCCTTTTTTTTTTTCGTATTAAAAAGTAAACTATTTTTCGTCCTATTTCCGTTACGTTACGCCTTGAGCCTGTCATTTGCGCCGCCTGGCAGCTTGCCTATCGTCTACCTTGCCTGCTTACTTACAAGTTGCGCACTTTGATGCTATTTAATTAAAATACTTATACGCCAAGTGTGTCAACAACTTTTACGTTCGTTTTGGTCTTTCGTTCATCGTTTTAATGCTTGTTTTTTTGTTTTTTTTTTCCACGTAATCATTACTGCTTCTTCTCATTTTGTTTGTGCTTTCGTCACTGTGCTACAACGTTGACGCTCTTCATGTTTGTGTGCTTCTCTAGCGTTGTCGTTGTCTTGCCACGCTTCATGATCGCTCTACTTGTCGGCTGACTTAATATCAACGTTCCAGTTTGCCGTCGTGCTCAACGTCCTTCAACGTGCCATCCTTAACATTCTTATTATGGCTGGAGTGTTGCATAAAAAGGACGCAACTAAATGATTTCCTTACTGTTGCTTGCCGCTACGGGTTGCGATTAAGTGTGTACAATTAATGCTAATTTCACGCATACGTGATAAACAACCAGAACAAAAAACAACAACACACACATACACACATTGGTATGAGCACATGTGCGCTTTGCTGCTATCGTCATCGTCATCGCCATCGTCGTAATCATCATCATCATCATCGTCGTCGTCTTTAGCGTGTCGCCAACGCTGATTAACTTGCTCAGCACTTTGACACACCTGAGCATACTTATGCATGCTTGCATACCATATATGTCATGTAAGTTTCAGTGTGTGTGCGCTGAGAGTATCATATACAGATTGCTTTAAAGTTACAGTTTAATGTCGTCTTTTAATGAGCTCAACTTGGCGTGAAGTTCAAACAACAAATTTACATGATTGATTGGTTGAGTGGTAGCTTTGATTAAAGTTCCTGAATTCGCTAAGCTAAAATTAAACTATGTTGCACGCTGAGCTTAAAACACGCTATGACGATTTAATGCTGCGTCATTAATGTTTGAAGTTTTGTCTATAAACTTTATAAAGTTTTTGCTATAAAAGATTTTCAATAAGTTGTAAGAAACTTTTTAAGTTTTTGAGTTCAAAGAGACATAAAAGATAGAGGGAGAGCGGGAAAGAAAGAGGTGGCGTGAGATTTAAGTAACATTAAATTGATGGCAAATAAATTGATAGCGAAAACTGTTCATAGAAGAAACATTGACTATAATAAGTAAGAGATTAGCAGAGCAGTAATTAGCCACGAGCAAAGCAACTGTTTCTTGCTTGACTGTGTTAAGTAGACTGAAGCTTTTAAATAACTTATTCAATATTCATTATTCAATAATGTAAATTATGTATTTTTTTCTTTAAATAAGTTTCAGGTGTAAATTTGGATTAAGGATTTAAATAAATTAAGGATTTAAATAAATTTCAGATGTAAATGTCGATTAAAAGATTATTAAAAACCAACGCGATTAATTATTATTTAATTACATATTTCTTACTTAAAAAAACAGGAAGTTCAAGATTATGAAATCTTTTAGTCCTATAAGATTTTAATATTTGACAGTTAAATTTACAGCTAAATTAATGGTATGCCAATTTCATTTGGTCTCTATTGTTACTTTAAGATCTTTATGAATTTAAGAGTTTAAAACAAACTATGAAGCATTAGTGAAGCTGTGCAGAGTTTTCGATTTATATGATGATCTAGAATATTTCCTGTGCGCTTATGACTTATTAACTCTTATTTCTTTGAATATTTGATGAGATTTTTATTAAAATTGCGAAAGAAAAGTGGCATTAAAAAAAAAAATTCTGTGCAATAGAAGCCTCAAAGACAATGTTGACAGATGTCTTGTTCAGAATGTTGTCTAAAAATAAGATAAATTATTCATAAATTTAAATATTTTGTTAACTATCATAAGCATATGCAAAAAAAAAAAAAATTAAAACCGAACAACAAAAGTTACAAAACAAGAAGGCATTAAGGAATTCTAAAAACACATTAAAATAAATCTTGGCAAGTTGACGTCAACATAACCGAAACCGCATTTCAAATTAGCAAACAAAATGGCAGAAAAAAAACCTCACTCGAGCTAAGCACACGCACACACACACACACACAAGTATACAAACATACCGCCCCAGCACACATTGTGTAAAATAATGCAATCTAATAAATGTCAAAACCAGAAAAAGACGCATGAGAAAAAGAGAAAAAAAATAAAGCCGAAAAGTATTGAATAAAACCAGAAAAGCCACATTGGCACACCACATTAATGGGGGTGGGCATGGCCGTGTGCGGTTCTGACCTGCTGCCATTGTTGAAAATGTATGTCTGACGGCGATAACCCTTTTTAATATTTTGGCTTTAAAAAAAAATCAACTAAACAGATAAAAAAAAGATATACATACATATATATATGTATATATAAAAACCCGTGTGGTGAAAACTTAAGCAACTTAAATCCAATTTTTGGTTAGCAAGAAATTGTCATTCATATGGACGCTTTTGCCGGTTGACTTGGCACGCTGCGGTTAAATGTCTTTGCTAACTTAATGGCATCAACGATGGCAGCTGGCAGGAGTTTAAGAGATTTATATACAGATGCATGTACATAGACACATAGAAATACCATTTATATATGCAAAATACGTGTTTATCTCGCCCCGACTGGCTTACACACAACATAATGAACACAAGTTGAAGCATACTTTTTGGCTAATAATGCACAGCACTCTGCTTTAAGATAACTTTATCACACACACACACTGACACGAAAAATTACATTTAATTTGTTGCAGTCAGGCTCATTAGTACGTCTTTCTATTATAAATGTGTTTGTGTGTGTGTGTGTAATGACTTTTATGGCGTGCCAAAATTTTGTTGGGTTTTTTTGTTTGAAATGAAATTTTTAATTTTGAAATATGCTTAAATAAGTTTGACATGCACAGTTTTTTGTTCACACACACACACAAGTGCAGACATATAGATTTATGTGACATTTGGTGAACGATGGGAGACGCGTTGAGCACCCTTTTACCGGAAATAAACGAAAGACCGCACGAAATCAACGACAGACAACAAGCTGTGCGCGGAACGCTAAGCGGAAGCGAAGGCACTATCAGTGTGTGGTTATGCATACATGTGTATGCGTGTGTGTGTGTCTTTGTGCGTGGAGGTGCACGACGCTAGACCAGTAACGGAAATCTGATCATCAGCATCTGAAAAACATCGACGTTGAAAGCAAACGTTAAAGGCGAATAAAAAAAAATTCTTCAAAAATGCCAAGAAAAAAAAAATTTGCAAAAGAAATGAAGATGAATGTGCGTTGTTAAAGATGATGATGATAATGGCGTTCATGCCACCGCCATTTTGAAAAACGCGAACACACACACACACTCACATACCCGTGCAGTAGCAGAGACAACGCGTTTGGCACCCTTGGCAGTCGAAAGCTGTTAAGCCGCACGCACTTTTTGCCCGCCTTTGCTCTTGGGAACAAACTTGCCAAGCAAAAAAAAAAGAAAGGGGCAAACACGCACCGCACTCAGCACCAGCAAATCCGAACTAAAGCGGAAAGCGAAAAGTATTGGCGCGCAATAACGAAATCAAATTTCACATTGTTTTTTTTTTTTGCTTATATTTTTTTCCACTTTTTTTTCGCATTTTGCTTGTTTCCTTTGTCGCCGCTTCGCGAAACAATCTTTTACTTTCGGTATACAAATTTTCGTTGCCTACTTTTTGGGTTGCCATTGCGTATACATACATTTGTAACGTGCGTGATGCGTGCAGACGTGCGTACCATCGTGCTTGCTGTGCGTGTTTTTTTTAACTCGTTTGCCCTTTCTTGCCCTCTTTTTTTTATTTTTTTTTTGGTCGCTGTCATTGGCTAAAAGGGTTTTTGGCTTTGATATGTTAACTTATATCTCAATTTGTTGGGAGTTTTGTATTTTCGGAGACAAGACTTGTCTGTAGGCTAATTAGATTCATGCGTCTGCTTATCTGCTTGTTTGAGTGTAAGATCTTTGGTATATTAAATAAGTAACGATGATTAGTATGAAGCGATGTGAGTGTGTGTATGTGTTGGAATGTTGTGTCAGTCGATTTGATCTCAATGTTGTCAAAATTTATATTTATAATGCTTATAATTAAGCAAAATTGATGAATTTTTGTGCGTGCTTTGAGTTTAAGAATAAAATCAGTCAATTATGATAGTGTCCTGCTTGGTTCTGATGAATGTGCCTTCTTATAAATAATACTTTTAACTTTCGGAATTATAAAAAACGCCTCTCATAGACTTCATGGCTTATCATTGAAAAGTATTTGTGATAATTCAGCACGCGTGCACTTCTTTCAACACAACTGTTTAGTCAAATGTGAGAATATACGACAAGATTGTTCAATTTATTTATACGATGATTTATATCATCATTGATTTTATATTGAAGTCGGAAACTCAAATGATTGTGTTATTGTGGCTGTCAAGTCAAATTTGGGCGCTTATCAAATAAAACAACCGAAAGCCACACATTTTTTATTATGCCTTTACCGTTTGACAGCGTTTGAAATAATCCGAAGCCAAATCATTCGAATTCTACACATCTTATATGACAAAACAATAAAAAAAAAAAAAACAACTTAGCGAAAAAAAAAAATGTTCAATCACTCAAAGCGACTTTTCAGTGATTGTTTATTTCAAAATTGCCGAAAGGCTTACAATAATATTTTGATTGTGCCAATCAACAAAAAAATAAAAAAGTATTCCAGCAAATCAGACAATAACAACGCATTTTAAAATGCCAAAAACAACAATAACAAATAAAATGTATACGAAAAAAGGATTTGTCGTCAAATCCGCACAAACATTTATGCGCATAGCCGATTGGCAAAACAACAAAAACAAAAAAATACAGCAGACAAAATCGCGTTGCCAACTGACATAAAGTATTTAGTCTTGTGTCAGTTGAAAGCATATAATCCTTTAAAAATTCTGCGGTTCAAAGTGCAGCGCTGCCATGGCGATGTCGGCATGAAGAAAGGTGAACCGCGATAACAAGCGTCATAAAGAATCAACGCTGAAATGCACTCAATAATTGTGCGTTTCGTGTTTACACAAACGAAAACTTTTGTAACCCTAAAAGCAAAGCTTTGAAATATTCAATGGGGAAATTTATATTTGATAATGCTGCTTCAGTTGCGCTTGCCACCAGACTAAACTCACGCTCAATACAACGCAACTTGCGGCAGCATAAAGAACGCAACTCATCTCATTGCAGAATATTGTATAAACAAGCGCACGTAAAAAGCGAAAATAAAAAGACTTGATTACACGTTTACTCAAATGCGAGGGTTGTGCACACAAAAAGCAGTTGCAGAAACAAGCAACCAAAAAAAGTTGGGGCACAGAAAACGAAAACAAAAAAAAACAAAAAAAATAAAATAAAAAGAAAAACGCATGAAATCCTCAACTTTAATCCCTTTTTAGCAGCACGCAAAAAGGATTCGTCGGATATTATCTAAGTATTGACGCAGAGCAGCAGACCAAGTTGTAAATAAAAGCGAAAAGAAGTAAAAATGCGAAAAATAAAATCAAGTACGATAGCGACGCCAACAACAACAACAACAATAACAACATATAACAACGCATATTTGCGGTTTTGCTGCTTTCGCAAATAAAGTTTGAAGCATTAAAAGATTTATTCGATAGTTTTTTTCTTATTTTGATTTTTTTTTTCATTTTTTTCTTACTTGTTTTTTTACTTTGCCACAAAAATGCTTGGTTCATGTACCTTCGCAATTTTTTGCTGTTTTGTTGGCTATGTTGGTTTATTTGTTTGTTTCTCATTCAATCAGTTTGCGGTTGTTTTTTTTTTACTAAGCAAGTGCGATGAAAAACAAATTGATTGAAACCTTGTTTGAAATATATGGTAGGTGTGTTTAACGCATTTGACGCATAGGCGTGGCATAACTTGGTTTATTTTCTTCTTTTTGGCAAATTGATTTAGTTCTGATTTCTTGGAAATCAAAACGAACGACGATGAATTTGAATTTATTAAAGAATTTAAGCCAACTTTTTTTGTTAATAAACTATAATATGTTTTAGAGTTGTTGGTTGATGATGGTTCAAAATATATTTTTTGTTAAAACTAAAGTAAATTCTGGTATCATGATAAAGTTAAATAAACTTGAGACTTAAATATATGAGCTTTATTCAAGTTTTGAGTAAAAGGGATCTGATCTATATTTCAGGAGTTTTTTGGCGTAGGTAAAAAAAAATGTAATTCATATTTAGTATACATATTTCTATATTATGTTTATTTATATTTTAAGAACACATAATTCACTTAAAAAAATAATAATAAATCATCATGATTTATTCTAAATACCTTATGAATAAGTAGACACGTCGCCATGGTCCGGAACATGGAAATAAAAGTTGTTAATTTTTTTTACTAAGCATCGAGGATTGACAAAAAGTTGTTATTGGGATTCCTAGTCCCTGTCATAAAAGGATATACAAAAATGACTTTCTCAAAGTTTGAGGTAAATTGATTTATTTAATTTGGAGAGATCAAGCCAACCAGAACGAAAAAAGTATAATAGTTTCTAGAAAATTGATTATAAAGACTTATACATATGAAGAACGTCCATATCACTGAAAATACTTAGAATTTGACAAAATCCTTATAGGCTTTTATAACTGAAGGTCTGCACTTAAAAAATATAACCAAACAGAATATTCTCTTAACCAACTTTAAACCAGATATAATTTTCGTAGTTGAAACATAATCTGAAGTAACATCAACTACACTTATGAAGGATGGCAAAATTTGTGGAGTGAATTTTGAAGTTAAGACTAAGTCTCTCATAATGAATCCAGATCAATTATTCGTTAGTAAAGCAATAGTTTCTTGTAGATTTATTAGCTCATGAGCTTGAATTTAAGTAAATCTAATGTCGTAGCTAAGTGAAACACTTAAAAGTTAAATCTTTCAATTACAAGACTTCTCTTTGAATCGTCTGACTTACTTTCAAGACGCTTGACTACTTCAAAGTTGTATATGTACTTATGACGCACAAGGAAAATTTGGCTACTGTGTGGCTGAGTTGCAGTCTGTAGACCAATGGCAGACGTACTTGTTGGCACGAAACTTCGACAAAAGAAAGTTGTTGAGAACTTCAAAAGTTACACTTGTTTATTTACAAGTAGTTTTCTTTTATGTGTAGAGAAAGCAAAGCAACTGAATGTCTTGAGTTAATTGCGTTGCCAATTGTCCGAATTACCTTAACAGTTTTACTTTTAGTTTATGTTATTTTATTGCCACTGTTACAGTTAATGTTACTGCCACAACAACATGAAATGTTCTCATTACAAACCAGTGTAGCATATAAAAAGAAAACGACTAAAGACATTCGTTTCAGTGTAGCGCACATAAAAGTAAACTGGAGATGTATGATTTTCTTTGCAGTGGCACTGACTTGTTTACAGCTTGTTTAATTTTTATTTTATTTACTTCAATTTCCTTTGCTTAAGAAGCTGACCAGACATGACTTGCCAAATGTTTGTTTTTTTATTTGTTTGTTTTCTTTTTGTTTAGTTTCTTCGCTTCTTTTTAACGCAAATACCAGACACATGTACTTACAGATACATACATGTGTGTAGTAAATTCATACCAGCAACGGAGCTAATGTGCTTTGGGACTTTGTATGCTCGTCGCTTGTCTATGTCAGCTCGGTGCCTTTGCTTCACTGCGCTGGCTACCTTTCAAATATGAAAGAGTAATGCTTTTACTTTGACTTATCAATTTGATAAACTTTGCCGCTGATATTGAAAGCAAAGAAGAAAAGTGAAGAAACTCAGAAAAAAAAAAAAATAAAAATTATACAAAAAAGAAAGTTGAATAAGAACTTTTCAGAAGCATCTTTTAGCTTGAGTAAGCAACCGTCCAGCACTTTTTTTTGTATTGTTGTTTGTTGGTTTAACGTCAAGAAAACAAATCGAAATTTGTTTTACTTATTGCCTTTTTTTTTTTGGTTTCCAATTTTTGTTATTTTGCCAATAACTGTAAAAGTGTTTGTGCTATCGACACGCTATTTCACTTTCAGCTTGTTACTAATACATTGTATGCATGCATGATTGTTTGTGCATGTGTGTGTGTGTGTTTGTGCTTATATCTTGTTTTCTTTTTTGTTCAAATTGGCGCCATTATTATTTGATATGCTTACAGAACACACTCATATCCAGAAACAAACATATTCATTACTCTACGCAATTTTGATGGCAACAAAACAAGAAAAAAACTCATCGATTATTCAATAGGCACTTTGAAAAACGTTTAGGTTATTGCCAGAATTTTTGCTTTCCTTCCATGAATTTATAAATTTATAATTTTTTTTTTTCTTTCGTTATGTTTTTCCACAGTTACACAACACAACTATTTTTCCAAGTATTGATAAAAACAATTTGCAACTTTTTCTTCGTCTTTGCAGACTTTTGTCAATTTTCAAGTTTCGTTGCCAAGATATTTTGCTCTTTAAGTTCTTGCCATTTTCTTTCTCGGTAAGACTAAATTTTGGTCATTTTTTAAGTTTATGTATTTTTTGCGCATATTTTAGAATATTTTGTCAATTTTGGTTGGTTTACTTTTTGTGTGAGCACACAGAAATAAGTGAGAGTTTAAATAACTGAAATAGTTTTAGATATTTGAATGATTTAAGGTGTTTAAGGTATTTGTTACCATTATTCTTACGCCAATCACGAAAAGTCACAAGCTCAAAGACATTGTGACTGACAGCGAGAAATAGCGATTCTCAGCCAGTCGATCAAACGGTAATAGTTTTAGTTCAGTGTTGAAAAAAGCAGTTTTAATGTTTTAAGATAATTCATTTATTCGTTCTGAATGCCAAATTGTTTTTCTTTATATTTGGAGTGGAAGCGAATTTTTCTTTATTTATTTATTTTTGGCTTGTCCAAATTGCAAAGAATGTAAAGGAGTATTGAAAGTAAACTGAAATAAAATGGTTAAATTTTTAAGGTTATGTTGACTTAAGTGCTCAAAAATATTCACAAACAATGACAATGGTCACGAAGTGATTTGAATGTAATTATTTTTTTATAATAATGTAAATTTTAAATAAATTTATAATGCAGACAAATAACTGCTTCGTAAAAAATTTGTTATAACAACCAAAGTGTCACTTATGTTATTTGTGACCAGCTGTGATTAGTTTTAATACGTTGTTAGTAAAGATAATCGTAAAAAGCAACAACGAGTCACAAAATGACGTTTTGTGACTCAGTTATTCTCTTAGCCATGTGAATCCGTGTGACTAATCTAAGAATAATTCTTTAAGATGAAATTATCATTTGACATAAGTCTGTCTCGGAAAAATCCGAGAATTTATACGAAGTTCACTCTTTCAAATTTATGTAAAATCTTTTCAAATAATGCTTTATATAAATAAAAGCAGTTCTCTTTGTATGCAATAAATAATTTACTGGAAAGGATATTTTAAATTGTGAAACGATTATTTGCTTATTAAAAGCGCTGCTGAACCCCACTCAGTCGCTCAATTAATGCATAACTCATTAATTAAGTCACCTGACATTTTTCAACGTCTTTAGGGTTATTGCCTTACCGTCTCGAAGACGATGAAGACGCAAACGATAAAGACGATGACGAAGAAACACGGAAGATGATGCTGACGACGTTGATAACGTTAATGATGACGGCGACTTCATTAATAAAACTCTGCAGTTGCAGCAATTTTATGCAGCGCCAAGTTTTTTCCCTATTTTAAAATTTAATTTTTAGTGAAAATAGATTCATTTCTTTTGCTTTTTAAGTGTTTTATTTGCCATCTCCTGCTCCCGTTCCCTTTCTAGCTACCGTGTCTGTCATATCCTTTTTTTATGCTCTGCAATGTGAGTCGTTTCATGCTGAGTGTCTGGCAGCTTGAGCTCCCTGTCTTCTGGCTGCCTGTCTGTCTGTTCCGTTGACTGTCATGCTCACCTATTTCATATTATACTTTGTTTTTTTTTTTTTTTCATTTTTAAACTGTCTGCTTTGCTTGACACACTGTATGCGCAGGGTATCTTAAGTTTTTTTGGAATCAAAATTGTGTAACGCATAGAAGGAAAGGTGTAAGATCCCATTAAGTATATACACATATTCCCGATCAGAATGACAAAACAAATTGAAATCGTATTCATCAATAGAGACTTTAAATATGATGTGTAGACTCGTGTGGTTCGGCATCAGATCAAATTTAAATGGTTTTGTGCCACGCCCACTTCTCGACACGAGATGAAAAAGTAAAACCATGTTATCCCTCCTTATCATTTCCTCTTAAATCGTAATTGTCTTAAAACTGCTATAAGCTTTAAGAGGTACGATCCTCGAATTCGAAGGTAGGTTTTGTGAATATATGTATATCTTTGAAACTATGTTGCAAAAGGTAACCCATCACCGCTAATTCTCCTCTCAAATATCATCTATCTAAAATTATTGATGCATGGTATTCCAACATGCTTAGCCGATTTCCTTCGTATTTGCACAATGGCCAATGGCAGTGGCATATAAATTTTTTTTTAAGCAGGTTATAATATTGTCGTGCATACTCGACTATACCGTCCCTCCTAGTTTTTTCATATTTTTTTCATACTTCTTCATTTTATCAACGTCTTGACGGCATAGCTTTTCTTCTCTCCTTTCTTTTTTCCTTGCGCATTGAAGAACAACAGCTAAGAAATTAAAAAAAAAATCCTCATTTATTTGCTATGCCGTTTTAACTTATTTTTTCGCTTCCGCTTTTTGCTCTCTCCTTTCTGTTGCTTGTCTTTTTGCGTGCCTTTTGTGCTGAGGTAGCCATGGACTTCAGTCCAACTGTCAATCAATTTGACGCTACTTGTATTTAAATTGTTCCATTTTTTCTCTGCTCTTTGCTTTCTATTTACTGCTTTCCTGACGCAACGACACCAACGCAAACTTATGCACAAACTTGCCTATGTTACTTGCCATCCTTCCTTGGCACTCGTTTAAAAAAGTTTTAATGTCGTTTAATTTTTTTTGTCATATTTCACTCTTTTACCTTGCACGTCGTCTGCAATACTAATTATATTCCTGTTTATTACTCTTTAACTTTTTCTCTCCTTGGTTATACTTTTTTGTTCACTCTTTTTAATATTTTTTCATAATTATTATATTTTTGTGGCAGAATGTGACAACTTTGTGCTCATTAGGCACACTTTGCGGTTTTAGAAAAAAGTTCGCAAAGTATTTCTTTCAACGCAGTTGTGGAAAATGAAAATAAGCAAAAATTGGTCAACTGAGGTACTTTAATGCTTAGTCAAGTTGTGAAGGTTTACATTTTGCTTATTAGTTGGCCGCTTTTGGACGTCAACTTAGCTTTATTATGGTTTATTTTAACAAATTGTGGGATTTTGTTGAATGATGAGGGTAAATATTTGATAGAGAAAGTAGTAAACAAGTATAAATAGTAGAAAGATCAGCAAAGTATATCAGATAAAAAGAATGTATCACAAATATGCAAAAATGTTCATACGCAATTTTTCAATGCTCAATTTAAACCTTATGCCTAAATACTAGAAGTGGTCTTTGCCTTGTATACGAATTCGGGTTGATTTGGACTCTTTAAGACTTAAACTATAACCAAATTCTTCTAAAACCTTCTAATATGAAACTTAAAGCATATTGATCACATCATTTTTAGGAGCGAGTTTGGAAGAGTCAGTTAATTTTGAAATTTTATAAACCATATGTCAGGCAAGTAATTATTCTAAAGGAACATGTGTTAAGCAATAAATTTAAAAAAAAAATTCAACATTTACTTTAAATGATAACTTGGAAAACCCTTAAGAAAAATGTTTTAACAATTCTCTTGATTACAGTAAAAACTCATTAGACCCTTTTAGCTCTTCAAGCCATTTTACATATTCAAGCATTCACTAAAAGGCAACAACAATAATAACGGAAAAGGGGGTTGGTTAATAAAAGGAATGCAAAAACTGTAACACTTTCAGGCAATCAATCATCCGAACGGGTCCTTCCGTAAGTGCCGTTGCACAACCCCTCGTGTGCTGCAATTAAAACGTTCCAATTTCTGGATGCCTTTTATTTTTCTCTATTTCTTTTATTTCTGTTTTTTTTTTTTGTTGTTTTTCTTTGGTTTGTTTGTTTGTTTGCCTCGTTTGAACAATGATATTCCCAGTTGCATATTTGTTCATTATACCATGAAAATGCCACAATACATGAGGACACGACGCTGACGACTTGCATGGCTAGCGCTTGGCGCGGAAACGGAAGTGGGCGTAACGTTGAAGAAACAAAACAGGGCGTTTATATGTATGTGTAGTAGTATTTCCCAAGAGTGAAAGCCAACCATTCGCTTACTCTTTCACACATGCACACATTGGCACCACACACACATTGGCTCGCTCATTCGCTTAGCGCAAACACAAGTTGAGTTTTCAACGCTTGCCAAATATTTTCGTCGCATTTAAAATTTGCTAAATGAAAGTCCCCAAGCGCTACACAATTATACAACAGCCCGAAATGTTGCTGCAAGGGTTGTCTTGTCTCTCGTCTCGTATTTGCCACTCTGCGCTTTAATACACTACACTGTGCATAAGTTGATAGGAGCACATTGTTTTCTATAAGGTTTTTGTAAATGATACAATAATAAATGCGAGAAAAGATTTTTTGGCATAAAAATTTTGCAAAGTCATAACAGAAATAATACAAAAATATTTGATGCAAAATGAATAATCTTTAAAGCGACAAAAATTTATTTATTATTTTGAATTATTATATTTATTTTGAAAGCGTATGGAAATGTTCTTTCTAACTGAAGTATTTTTTTTCTTTGGCCTAAAGTTTTAAATAACTTTTTTCATGGTCGTTTTTTTTTCTCGTTGGTTGAGCCGCTGCTGGTAAGCGCTTTTGGCTTTAATGTTGGCCACGGTGATGTGGCCAGCGTTGATGGTTGGTGTCGTACTTGATGGCTTGCTGATTTCTGACTTAGTGGCCGACTGGCTGACTGACTTATAGCGCAACTCATGGCGTTACAGACGGCTGCGCTGGCTCTGCGCACGCTTCACTGAACAACAATAAAACGACTCGACATTGTTGGCGGCCACTGGACACTGCTTGCTCACACGCACGGCGTTACTTTAATTAGAGCTCGGTGTAAATGTGTGTGTTTGTATGTGTGTGTGTGTGTACATATATAGTTTTAGCTCCATTAAGCCGGACAGCTGTGACTCCGTGCCGTTTGTTTGTTTCTTTGTTTGTTTGCTCAGCTCGCTGACTCTTTTGTGCTTTGTGCTTCATGGCTTCTCCGCGTTTATTTAACTTGCAGCAAGTTAAATTGACTAGACAATTTTTAAACTGTGCAACCATTACGCGATGTGTGTATGTGTGTGTGCGTGTTTGTAGGTGTGTTTGGTTGTGTGTTTGCTTAGTCTTGATGATGATGACGTTGACATTTTTGGTTTGCACACAAAATCTGTGCTCATGTCAAAGTTTTGCAATTTTGGCATTTGCAATTCGTTGTTGTTGCGCTTTGTTCTTGTTTGTTGCATATCATTGCCTATGTCATGTGTTGAGGCGACAAGTGTACGAAGAGAGACATAAATATGCCAAGAGTCTTGTAGGCGTTTAACGACAGCAAATCGCTTGCGCGTGTTTAACCCAAACAACATTTTTCTTACTCAATTTTAGAGCCCTCTTCAAGCACTGTTGCCCCACAAAGACCCTTAATCTCTATTTTTTCATAGATGATAACTTTCTTAACATTTTGCTTAATACTTCGAAAAATATTTAAATGAGTTAAAAAGATTTTTTTTTTTATTTTTAATTTGGGGCATGGCACCGCCCGGTTTTGTATTGTCAATTTTTTTTGGTTAAATGTATTTTTTCGTTAAATATATACTTGATTAGCAACACTTTTATTAAACAATTAATTCATCGAATGCTTGACAAAATGTTTGCTGGGTTATCGTGTGTTGTGAACATAACTCGTCACCGCTCGCAATTTTAGTGTTTAACTATTTAACAAGTTGGCTTGCAGCCTTGGCAAATTATATTTATGTGATTTTGTTTCAGTGTATTTGTTTGTGTGTATTTATGTGTGTGTATTTGTGTGTGCATTTGAACGCTTGTGTGCATTTTGTTATAACTTTTTGTTTGTAAATGTGCCATAATTTATTTTGGCAAAAATAAATTTGCCTTAGACACATTTTCATGTTGTTTTTGCAAACGTTTTGTTTCGCTTCGCTTTGCTTATTTTTTTTTTGTCCATTTTGTTGTTGTTTGTTGAAGGCAAGAAATGCAGCCACTTACAGTTTTGATACAAGCCCAGCAGCACATACATGTTTCAGTTTGTAAGCATACTTTTTGGCGCTGAAATGCGTTTTTGACTTTTTTCTTTGTTTTAGTAAAAACTATAATGGCAAACGCTTCGTTTTGTGGGTTTGTTAACAGCGCTAAAATAAACTAAAAAAATAAGAAGAAGAAGAAAAAAACTTGGCAGCGAAAACAACGTCGACGTCGACGTCTTGTTGTCGCTTAAGTGATTTTTGCTCTTTGTGACTCAGCTTGGCTTGACTTGAATTCGTTTTTTACTTTTGCTTGCTTGACGTCTATGTGTACATGTGCTTGTGTGTGTATGTGTGTGGGTGTGTGTGTAAGCAAGCGTATCAGAACAGCATAGCGTGAAGCATAAAACGGACATGTCCGTTCATGCAGTTGACATGAAGTTTAGCTCATCTCAACTCAGTTTAGTTAAGTAATTTCGCTCAGTTGGGATTCGAATTGATTGTTACATGGCCTATTATGCTTAAGTGCTTATCATAATTTGCGTTTCACTCGCGTTTCGTACTTCGTGCGCTTCCCTTTTTTTCCTTTTGCCGTGTTTTGTGTGTGTTTGGCTGTGTAAATAATTTACTTAACTTATATCCCCGAACGTACTTAGTTGTGCTGAAAACGAAACTTTTTCAAATGTTGTTCTTGCTTTTTTCACTACGTTCACTTTCAGAGTTGCCTACCCGCTGTTTCAGTGCCATTTTGTTGTTATTTTTTGTCGTAGACTTGGAGAAAAAATGAGCGCTGCGCAAAGCCAAAGCAAAAAGAAAAACATTTGAAGTTAATCTTAAAGTAATTTGATGTTGTTGTTGTTGTTTTTGTTTTGTTTTTTGGTGTGTGTTTTTTGTTGTTACTTTGCTACTGCTGCTGCCTTTTAGCAAAAAGTAACTTTAATGTACTTTTGTGGCAAGTTTTGCATTACTGCTATTATTTTTTGTTGCTTCCTTTTGCCAACTACTGATTTAAAAAGCCATTTTGTACTTTTGTTGGTTTTGTTTGCAAATTTCCTTTCAGTTGACAACTTTAGTGCGTGAAAAATGTCGCTTTTGGCGCTTCCTCTTTTTCATTGGCCTTTTTTTTTTGTAATGTTTCTTTTGCATTGTTACATTTTAATTAGTTTTGATTTTATTTATGAAATGTTGTCATTGTAACTTTTTCAATTATCTGCGCGATGAAAGGCTTGACAAATGAACTGTTAACGCAAAGAAATCAATTCTGTGTAAAACAGTTTCATTTGTCTATTATTTTTTCAATATAAAAATCCTTTTTTTTAACAATTTTGTTTGATAAATTAATTTAATTAATTGTGAAGATTTTTTTTGTAATTCAATTGGCTTTGAGTACATTTTTATTTTTGGACAATAATTTGTTATAAAATGATTGCAATGACAAATTGTAAAGTAAAATACTTTTAAAAAAAAATCATTTTAAATTGCATTTTTGAAATGCTTAAATATATTTTTATACTGCAACATTTTCTATATGAGCGCCAATAAGCATGCTAAATTTTTTTAACTTCATGCATATTAATGCTTAATTCATGTTGCTTTTACAGTAAGTTTAATCATGAAAAATCATTCAAGTTGTTAGTTAAAGTAGTAAAAATTTCAATACATGAAAAAAAAAAGAAGAAGACTTGACTTTTCAAAATGAAATTCCAACAATATTTTCCAATTAGTTGTTGTGCCTTAACAATGATTGCTGCGCACTTTTCATATTGCTAAGAATAATATGCTTTGGTCAATAACACACCATACACGCACACACATACTTGAATGAAAGCAAGAGAAAACCAAAGCAATAAATTGTTTAGTTTGTGGCGATGCTTTGGCATCAGTTCGCAATATTTTTTGTTATATTTCTAGTGTTTTTTGTTGTTGTTGCGGCAAAAGATTGCAAAGAATGCGCAGCGTGAAAACGGAGGCTTTTGTTTTTGTTTTTGTGTTGTTGTTGTTGTAGTTATTGTTGTGTCTGTCGCCAACGTTGCCAATATTTATGTTGCTTCAGTCGATTGTTTGTGTCAAAGCCAAAGCCAACGACAAGGACACAAAACCGAATTAAACAAAAGCAACGAAAGAATAAGTGAAAATCACATTCGAACAATCGCATACGCTTTCTCGCTTTCGTTTATGACATTCTGCGATTTATTATTGATGAATTATTGTTAAAGCACAAGTGAAATATACACAAGCAAACGCATGATGTTAAATAAAGAAACAGAGGGACAGAGAGAGAGATGGAGTGGCAAAATAGAAAAAAAATAACTATAAACGAAAGGCGAAAGAGCAAACAAACAAACCAACAAACCAAATCTCTATAAATGCTTCGTTAGGACCTTTTGTATGCTCAAGTTAATTTAATATTTTCTTTGACACGACAAACAGACGACTTGAGTACGCAACGAGATCAACGAGGACACACAAACACACACACAGGACACATGTATTTTATTATTATAAAAAATAATAAAAACAAAAAAAAAGGCACAAGCAAAAATATAATAATAATATTAATAATAATAATAATAATAAAAAAAAATCTCGGCCATGACTTCTCATATGTTTGTCGATAATGAAGGCCACAAAAACAACGCCTTTATGTGTGAAAATGATAGCTGCGTAAAATATTACGCATACACCATGCACGACTGATAGCATGAAAATCGAGTCATTCAGACACATTTAATGAGAGCGAAAGTGTAAACAAAATTATGATGTTTGTCGCGTTCATTCACATCTTTCTTTGCGTTGCCTTCTACACATTCCTTCAACTGTCTTCCCTTTCCAAATGTCAGCATGACAAGGCTTTTGATGAGACAATTGTGCCTTGTGTTAAGCAAACAAAATATGATATATAGAGAGTGTGAGTTATTCTTAATAAATCTGTTTTTTGCTTAGAACCTCAAACTAAAGAATATTCTATGACGCATTACTCTCTACGTAGAAAAATATACCATTTGTAGAACAAAACTGAGCTTGGTTGTTTTTAAATATTAATATTAATTAATTAATTAAAAAAATAATTAATATTTCACTTGAAATTTGTTCATAAATTTTTAAGTAACAATAATGTGTAAATGTTGTTAAATGTTTGTTTTTTTTTGGTTTGAATTCAACATTGTTTTGCGTACCAAAAAGTTGTTAAAATGAACAGTTTGATTTATAGATGACTGAATTACAAAAACTCAAGAACTATGAGATCAAGTTATGAAAGCAGTCATTTAATAAACTTTCTTTTATCAAAAAGTTCTTACAAATGCGTCTTGACTTCTCTGATTCCGAATTAACATTCATAAATCTTAACCTAAGTCTGCATTTATCTTTTATGCCATTTTGTGTGTTTTCATATTCACTCATTTATGCGCAACACAACTTAGCATATTTCAGTGCTCATGTTTTTTTCTTTTTGTCGTTTTTCTTGTGGTACCTCATTTGTATGTTTTCTAAGACACTTTGTCTGAATCGAGAGATTTAATGCCGCCTCTTTATTTGTTGATTGATGACACCATAAAAACGACCGATAAGTGCCGAAATGTTGCCGCCTTAAGTCTGGCTTGAAGTATCTTGATGCGCCTATAGAAATCATGCTGTAAACACTTGCAAGCAAATAAAAACAAAAAAAAGAAAAATAAACAAAACAAAAGAGAAACAAAAACAAATAAAGACAAGAAAAAAAAAAAGCAAAAAACAAATTATGATATCCCAAACCGAAAAGAGCAAAAAATGAAATCATAAATTTACAGACCAAGCATAAATAATATTTTTATGTGCTGTTAATGGTCAACTACAAGTACATATATGCAAAGAAAGCATAAAGAAAACACACAAAAAAAAAAAACATTATAAAAAAAGATACAAATACAAAGCAACAAAAAATTTATGCACAGACGAATTTTTGCGTTAAAGTGAAGTTATTAATTATTATTTTAGTTTGTTGTTTAGGTCGAATCGAAAAAAGCACACACAGACACACACACACACATACATAAGCAATTATTTGGCTTAGTTTATTTTAATTTATTATACTTGTTTTGGTACGCAAGTCCTTGGGTTATTTGGTTGCTCTTGTCTTTGTCGTTATTGTTGTTGTTGTTGTTGTTTTACTTTGCTTATGTAAATACTGCGAGCTTGAGATGCTTTCTTTGTAACGCTTGTACATTATGCGTTTTGCATCTGTATTACATGTTGAACCCAAAAAACAAATTATACTACACTCAACTTAACCCAACACAACTTGAATCAACTCCACTCAACTTGTAGCAACATTCAGCAACATTATTCATTAAATTAGTTTGCTACAAAACTTACATTTTGCTTGTTGCCCACGGGCAATTCATAGGAATTTGTGTTCTTGAGCGCTGGAACGTAGGCTGACTTTGTGTGTGTGAGCTCAGTAGAATATATGTGTATGAGCCAAGTTAATGTGCGTACGCAGATATTTTTCATAATTAGTTGTACGATATGAGCATGAAAATTCTGTTAACAGTTTGCCGACTTCAAGCAATTTATGTATCTTTTAGTTAATTTAATTATATTTAATATACTTTTATGAGTTCTTTTTTTTTTTTTTTGACTGCCTGTTGCTCTCCGTTACTTAAATAATATTGCTTGCTGTTAATATATTAAAGTCGTTGCAAACATTTGTTGTTTCAATAAACATTTCAAGTACTTATATACTTTGTATGAAGCGAACATAAATGTTTGTTAGTGAGAACTTGACCTAAAAATTGCACAATGTTTGCAAAAGATATATAAAGCGTAAGTCTTGATCAAGTCATTGTAATCAACATTGTCATAAATGCTTTGTTATTCAGAGCACACGAGACGCATTAAACACGCTTCAATACCTAAATGTTGTAAAAACAGGAGTGAACAACAACAACAAGTAAAGTAGGAGAAGTAAAGTTGTTGTCCTTTGTAAGTTGAAGACAAAAGAAACGTGTAATTATTGAACTTCGTGTATATTGAGTATAATAAAGGCGCAAAGATAGAAGACAAATGAATGTGAAATAAGCAAACGCGACGGCAATGGACAATGAATGAACAATGCGAAAGATCTTAAAGTCGAATTGCAGGCAGAGTAATATGAGCATGAATAAGCTAAAAGACAATGTGTATGTGTCTGTGTGAATGTGAAGCATGAAATGCCGCCTAATTGTCGAAACAGACAACAATTATTTTGGTCTTAAACTGAAAGACTTCCGTTACTGACTAAATTTATGTAAGCGTAAATGTGTGAGTGTGCCTGGGCAGCAACATGGCTATGCATAGAAGGCACACACACACACACACACTCATTGTAATTGACTTCCGTTCTGCAAGCGTTACACAGAGTTAGTGAATGCGAGCAACAAAATATCATGAACGTTGAACAACGTACGCACAAAGTGGCGACCATTCGACCATGGCAGCGACAAAGTCACCCTAAGGGTAAGAGTATCATAAATAGCAGACATGTTTTATATTCACTTAATTATACATGCGCCAAGCAAAGAAGCAAGCAAGTCAGCCAAGTCGGCCAAGTCGGCCAAGTCGGCTAAGTGGGCACTGACTAATGTCTGGGGATATTACCGGCCATAAGCTATCAACATACGAAATTTATACGCTGCTATACATGTTTTTCCAAACTTATTTTCGCCCACACGCATACGCAAACACAAACACTAATACACACACAAACACACACACTGACTTTTTTATGTATTTCTTTGTAATTTGATACCTTTTGAAATATGCCAAATTGGCAGGTTGTGTCATAAAATATTACATATTTTTTGCTCAGTGTAGTACTTGAATTTGTTGCTTTTGATGCTAGTTTGAACAAATGACAACAACGACCGCAATAAAATAACAATTAGTGCATGTTGCTATACAGCTTTATATACACACACACACACAAGCCACACACACAAACCACACATTGAAACAAAGTTACTTTATGCATGTGCTTTGAACATAAATTGCCTTCTGCATGCCACAAATGCCTCATGCAGTTGAGCAACATCTGACGACAAAGTTGACAGCATCACTCGCATTTTAATGAGTTTGAAATTTTTTTAATTAAATTTTGGTATTTTCTTTCGTTTATTTTGTTTGCTGGCTTTTATTTTTTTTTCTTTGTATTTGCTTCTTTTTCTTTTGTTTTTGCCATAAAAATTATTCATATTTCATAATTTTATTGCGTTATGAAAAGTGACACTGTCAACTAACTGAATTTATTAGTTCATTTTCAAAATCATATTTATTATTATTTTATTTTATTTTCTTTGTCGTTGTCGTTGTCGTTGCCGTTGTGTCTTGTTCAAAGCAAATTTGTATAATTAGTCTATTTCAAAGCTCGTTTAGGCAATATTCAATTTTATTGGACACTTGTTGTTCTTCAAGTGGTAAATGTGCGCTGTTGGCAGCAAAGAAATGTGTGTGTTTTTGACAAAAGAAAATTTTGTAACTTGATATTTGGTTATAGACGTCCAACTCAAATTCAAGTCTTGTTATTTTTTTAAACAAATATTTTTAATTAAATTATTTCATTTTAGCTTTATTGTATAGAAATCATGAAATATTGAAATTATTATTTATGTAATTTTCAAACTTCAGGGGCAGATGCAGAGCACATTGCTGAAGAGTGCTGCCTAAAAGTATACAAAAGGTTGTGTGTAATTGAATTCTTAGACATTTACATGTTCAAAGAATTGTTGAGCATAAATAAAATTGAATGCATAGTAAAAAGTTAATCAACAAAAACTTATACAATTGGGTAGTAATTTTTCATTTAACAATTGCGGTACAAGTAACATCTTAAAAGTATGCTACGAAAATTTTTAATTATGCGTTTTGCATGAATTTTTGAGAAATTTAAATTGAAATTTATTTGTTTTCAAGAAAATTTGTCTTATTGCTTAATAGAAGCAATAAACTTAGTACGCTTCAATGTGTATAGCATAGTTTGAGTTCTTTTAATTGTTCTTTAACACAACTGAAAATGCAAATGGTTGTTTTTAATTAATTAGTATATATTTCAAATAAAATTGTGAAATATGTATATTTCCTTTTGTTTGTTGTCTTTTCAATTGAATTGTTTTGCAAAAATTATAGAAAATAATAATTATTAAGAATTTTCACATGTTTACATAAATATTGCAACCAACAACAAACATGCATTGTTGTCATAGCGATAAACAATTGTAGACATTTTGTGACATATCCTTTGTTTTACACAAATATATATAATTCTTTTATATGAATGTATGTCTTTGCACAACAAACAAAAGAGTGTTTTGTACATTTAATTGTTGTTGAAATAAATGAAATAACATGGCGTTAGTAACAAATAAAACTTTACCATTCACATCACTTGTCGCTTGAGGTTATTTGAAAAATTTTCCTTGTCGACTGCCGCTGTTGTCGACTCTCGCTTACACACACACACACGCACACGCACAAACCGACACAATAATGACAACAATCAAAGTGTGGCAAGCGACGGAAGTCTGTTGAAAGTCAGAGTGAGAAATCCTGGAGGATATTTTCTAGATTATTAACTCGCTTTCGTTTGCCTTTAGTTTGGCTTAGTTTCGTATTGGTTGCAACAACACTTTGACGCAATTGTTGCATAGACTTGCGCGCGTTTGTTGGTTTGTTAAAGTTGTTTTAAACTTTTGAGTTTTCTTTTTGTTAACAAAACATTTTCACAGGCCAAGCGTTTCAACAAATGCACAACAATTCTGTATGTGTTGGCGTGAAAAAATGAAAACTTTTCGCAAAAGTGTTAAATTTTGCACGGGTTTTTGTTTTTTGTTTTTGTATTTGTTTTTGTTTCTCAACTTTTGTGTGATTTTGGCGCGTTTTCTTTGCGTTTTGGTTTTTCTTCACTTTTTACAAATCAAAAAATTTCGCTGTTTGCTTTTAATTAACGACACAAGCAACGTTCGGCGTTATTAATTACGGCGATTAATTTCTGAGACGCTTAAAACGTTTACTCTTGTTTTTGTTTTTGTTGTTGTCTTATACTTGCAAACATTACACAAACAAGCTTCGTCGTGCATGGAATTTGCGCACTCAACGTATACGAACCGCACGCAAGCAACGCTGAAAGTCAACTGTTTGGCACAAGATCGGAATATCTTTGCATTGGCAGCAGCCAAGAACTCGTCGCCACATCACGGTGCCAACAGCCGCACCTCGCTACATCATGTTGACCCCTGAGCGCTCAACAAGTTGATTTTATGAATGAAATTCTATGTTCTATGTTACATGTTTGTGGAATGTTTTGGCAATGAAACGAAATTGAACGCCGGCGCACTTTAAGCGTGTATAACAGTTGTATAACAGTTCAAAGCGCTTAAGCGTGCATGTGTGCCTTTCGTTAGCGCTCGTGCACTGTATGCAACCATGTGTGTGTGTGTGGCTGTGTGTGTGTGTTTGTATACTTGCACGTGGCATATCCCAACAAGTGATAAGCATTTGCTGATAACAATGAATTTGCGTTTGTCTAAGGTCAGGGACGTTGCGAAGTACGTGAATTTGTGCATTGTGCTCTCATAGTATATTACATGTTACCAGCAGGCGTTACAAACAGTTAGCTTGTTATTTGCAAAGGCAACTACTTAAGTTACGAGGATTTACGATCAGATAACAAACATGCCTCAAACAATAGCAACAAATGAGGTTATACTATTAGTTGCAAGCTGAGCGTATGGCATGTGTTTAAGAGGATTTACATTGAAATTTTACATAATTTAAAACTATAATTAAGGCAATTATAATTAAGAGGACTTACATTGAAATTTATTATCAATTTATTTTTTATTAAAAAATCAATTTTCATTCATTTAACAATTATATGAAATAAAATGAATTGCAATTGACTCCTTGTGACATCCTCCCATAGATTAGCTTGAAGTGGCGCCAGTACTCAACAGCCTACCTATGAACTAGTATGTTCATAGCCGCAAATTAATTATTATAATTAACTCATTTTAACCGACAACTATTTGAGCTTATCTCATCAGGATTTATTGATGTCATTATCACTCAAAACATATTACACATTAATCAATCAAGCACACTTGTAGTGGCATCTCTTTTATTCGCTTGTCCTCCGATAATCGGCAATCTCGGCTGTCAATGCGCTGCGGTTTGTTTCACTCAAATTCTTAAGACAATTGACCGCAACCTCAAATGCCTAAGCCAAATAAATTGCAACTACTTTGCACATGCTTAATACCACGACGAATTTAATTAAATTGAGTGGTTTATGTGTATTACCAAAGTGACAGATTTTAAAATAAGACATTTTTTGTTATAATCAATTCAAATTAAGGGGTTACGTCTCCTTAGCTTAAAAAAAGTAGATATTTTTATGCATTTTCACAAGGTATAATACTTTGAACATATTCTCTGAAAATTTCAAGATGATCCGAAGAATATTTTTCGAGATTGCATTTTTCGCAAAACAATTTTCTCAATTTCTCAATTTGCCAATTTAAAAACCGCTCTATAAATTTTGGTGAAATTTGTATAGCTTCTATATAACACATTAATCTAGTGCTTAATTGAAGGATCTACATTTTTTTTTTTTAAATTTCGATCTTTTATAAACAATTTACTCTTGTTTTTTTCTAAAAATCGAAAATGTTACTTTCCAAGGCCACCATTTGGTTGGTTTTCAAAATAAATCAAAAACCTTAAATTTAAATGATTTTGAATGAACGGTTGAGGAGTTATGGTGGTCACCACAAAAGACTATTTTTTTTTTTTTTAATATATATCAATTTTGGCAAAATAAACTTGAGTTAATATGTATTAAAGTTGTATTATTACTTCTATAAAATTGGAAAAATTTCTTTTAAAAAAAAATAATGTTAAAAATATTTGTTTTTTCATCACTCTAAGGCGTCGTAACCGTAACGTAGGACTTAAAATTATTTGCAATTTCGCACAAAAAACTTTTATACTATCAAAAGCGCCATTTGTGTGTCGAGCACATGCGACTTTAGCAAATAAGTATTACTTGTTTAAAAGAGCATTTCTCTCGGTTGAGTCCCTAAAAATCATTTGTCTTTTGTTGTCAATTTAATTTGCATTAAAATTGACAACTTCAATGAAACGAATATGCAAATTTGAAGAACAAAATATAAAAACTTATTTATGAAACTTTTCTGTCAGTTATTTGGCTATTATATCGTATGAGTATGACAATATTGCAACAACAAAATAAGCGACGACAATTTAAAATTGTCAAGGACCGAGGAACAACGAGACAAGAGCGAAGGCAACCAAAAAATCAAGCAACCAACTAACCAGTAATAACAACAATAATATTAAGACCAGCAACAACAACAATTTGACAACGACAACAACAACAACAACAAATGTGCAATAATTTAACTTCCGCTTTGGGTTGAGGGTGACATTTTTGGTTTTCCGTTTGCCGTTTAGTCATGTTGTTGCAATTGTTGATGTTGCTGATGGTTGCGTTTTTGTTGTTATTCCTGTTGTTGTTATTGTTTTTGTTGTTGTTGAGCTGTTGCAGCGCATTGTGCCGTTAAGCGTTATTACAGCAGTCAAGCTGTCGACTCGCTTTACATTGTCTTTTCGGCATGAAGTTTTTCGAGTGCATGTTGCAACTTACATACACATTCGACTAAGGGCATCTTTGCGCCATTGGCAATTCAGCGCGCTGTCATAAATTATTCAAATTTTAAGTCATAAATAAAAGTGCATAAACATAAGCAAAGTGAATCTGAGCAACACACACACACACACATACACATACAGACAACTTGTGCCTTCTGCTATTTGCACTTTGCCGCAAGCACAACTTGCCACAACAAGCAATGCCACAAGCAATGCCACAACCGCTGCTGGCGCTGTCTTACTCATTTTACGCCCATGCAACGCGTCAATAAAGCATTTTATGCAACGCATATTTGCGGCAAATTGTCGACATACAACGCGCGTCGAATAGCTGCAACGGCAGCAGCACGTTTTGAGATACTTTTGCGCGCCGAGTGCTGCTTCAGATACTTGACATAAAGTTCTTTTTAATAGCGTCGACAAAATGCATTTATGCCATCGACAGTAAACGCTTTCGAGCGAGCACTTCAGCAATTGCCCTTGTCTGTCCGACTTAATTAAGTTGTATCGTGATTGGCATTTGAAATGCGCTTATGACTTTTGATTTGATTTTACTGCCACAATGCAACATTGCAATTATTTGAGCTTTGTGGTGTTTACAGATCATATAATTTGTTTCACATTCAATTTACCAAAAATTGCCATTACTTTGTTGCAGTATTTTAACAACTTATTGAAAATGAAGACAATTAATTCTAATTTATCATAAGTGATTATAATTTTCATTTGCTCACCTTGTATTTTGTATCAAAGTACTTAGCTAAATCGACTGCGTGCTCCTTTACTACATTTATCATTAATTCAATTAGTGTACTTTCCCTCTCCCTCTCTCTCATGTCTGTTCATATCACTTAATCATCTCTTAGAATTGTTTTAAACCGAAAATGTCACAAATGTGCACTTGTTGTTATTTACTGCACACAAAATAAAGTTCACTTTACACTAACAACGTTGTATCCTTTAATGTCCGTTTTGTTTTATATTACACGGAAATTCTAGTGTTGGTTTGATTGTGGTTGCTGTTGTTGTTGTTGTTGTTGCCATTAGTGCTGTGACAGCAGTAAACATAAATTAGTGCCCTATGATAAATTGCAGGTAACTCAATTAGGGTGTGCACAATTGTTGTGAATTACGCAACACACATAGTCACACACACAGTCACATATAAAATGTGCGCTTGAGAATGTACATTAAGTTGTCATTTAGTGAAAAAGCAGTTGACTTTTTACTTATGTGTGTAAGAGCTACATTTCTGTCTGCTTGACTTTAAAGAAAGACAGAAGGCCTGCAAACATTATCAAATGTTTAATAACCATTATGTTTGTTTAAATCAGCGGAGCACATATATGATTATTTGTACTAATATAATGTAGAAATTTGCAATATTGATGCAAGGCATGTTGATATACATTTAAAAGGAGCAATGAAAAATCGTGTATTGAAATTTTGCTAAACTTTAAACGCTTATAAATTCTAATCTATATCGGTCGCTCCCTCAAGCAAGTTATTTCACTTAAAGGAGGTAAAAAAAAAATGTTGTTTCCTGGCCTTACAAATTTCAGATCATTATTCCGAAAATTGAAAATTGATTTGAACTATTTTTTAGACAATTTTAACCCGAATAAAAATACAAAAAAATTAAAAAAAAAATACAATTGGTCTATTTTGGCTATATGAAAATCCTTTCTCATACAATTGAATATCAAGAGCTCATTTTCTTTTAAGACAGATTGTCTCTCATAGCTCACTGCCTTTTGAGGTGAACTCTTCGCTTCACAGTGGTGCAATTCATGTATTCATCAAATAATATTAGAGTGCATTTTGTACTTCTGAGCGTATTAAACGCTTTGCTGTAAACTTGTCATAACAACTAAAACCGAACATACCGGCTGTGTGTTGCATGCAACCAATGAAGGCCGCACATAAAAGCGAACCAAATACGCGCGCATTTAAGCTTCTTTATGCCTTGTCACAAAAAAGTAATTTAAGTCGTTTGCACGCCAGTGAAGTAACTTTTATGCGAGTAAAATGAATTTCGATAGATTTATGGCGCTTGCAGTCGGAAAGCAGAAGGCTACAGCATCAGCAGGATCAACAGCAGCTGAATGACAGCCAGTTAGCTCCGTTTACAGCGCTTTAATTAACTTGGTTTACTTGCACTTTTTTAACGCAAGGGTTGTGCATGTGCATGTGCAGCACGCGTAAATGATATAATAAAAGCCAAAACCAAATGTACAAAATGTGAGCGAGAAAAAGAAAGAAGAACGCAAAGGCACATGTGTTAAGAAGCAAACGCCGGTTTTTTATGTGCAAAGCTTCGTTGGCCTTTGTTGGCTTTTCTGATACTTCAAATGCGCTGCCGCATGACGCTTCTTGATGCTTCGACATGCTTTTTTTTTTGCACACTCCTACTTTTTCTATATATTTTATTCATGTTTGTCTTCGACTCCATTTCCATCGCCTTCGCTTGCGCCATCAACATGAACTATTTTGTCTTTGACTTTTGTTGAAATTGAAATGTCATAAAAATGTTGTTTGCTTATTTAAAAATCGTAAACAAGAAGAATATCCTCGAAACTCACATAAACAAAGGCGCACTCTATACACTTCAGTACATGTACATGCTGTACTGTATCCGTTTCCGGTTTCCACGCGCTCATCTTTGTCATCTTCTTTTGCGCTTTTTTTGAGTTTCTTTTTGGTTCATGTTTATGGCATTTGTTGACACACAATGAAAGTATCCTTTCTATTTTTATACTCATGCAACAAGAGTACACTGACTTTGTCAAGATCTTTGCAACGCAGCGAAGGCGACATCTTCAACTACATAAAGTATATATGGTCGATAGAGAAACATAGCTATCAAAATTCTATTTCTCAGTAAGCAGACGAGATAGAACATTGTAACATGAAGTGAAGTGTGATTGACTACGCTCCCTTTTTTGAAAAACTTAAATGTTTCTTATTACAAAAACTACGGTCTTCCAACTCGAATAATTGGCAAAATGATTGTAAGTGTATATAAATTTCGCCAAAGCCGAAATTAGCTTCTTTTCTGGTTTTGTTTTGCTGTCGGATATCTTTTCTTCTTTTGGTGGACTTATAGTCATTTATTTTTGTTTTTCTTCTTTTTATATTTCGTTTTATTTTTATGTTTTCGGTTAATGGTTTTTATTTAACGTTGAAAAATTGTGTGAAAACAATAACGAAATTTTCGTCTTCTTTGACATTTTTTTGTTGTTTACTTTTTGTTTAACTCTTAAAAAATGTGTTAATTTAATAAATAAATATTTGCGTTAACTCTTTCGCCATTTATTTAACTTGTTTCGTGGCCTGCTCACGCTACTTTGCACGCTGTTTTTATTACTTTTAAAAATACTCAGCGGCGTCAAACGTATTGTAACAAGCAATCAACGGCAGCTCTGGCACTCATGTGTTTCAGTATGAACATGGAAATTCACAAATGAAGGATTGATTTTATTACCTAAGACAAGCATCGATCGTTTTCAGATGGTCTTTTCTGGCTGCCACTTGAAAGGTTCATAAGAAATATTAAGGCCTGAAAACTCGATTCTACATGCCTGATAATCAAGGCAAAAGTGGTTACTAAAACTTACAATTAAATTGGCTTTTGACATTTTTTTTTTTTTCAGTTCTGTTCTGTTCTGTTCTATTTTTCGGATTGTCAAGAACATATTCAGTTTCAGGTTTGAATCGCTATGATTCTGTTTTTGATAATATGAAGTCATAATTCGAAAGGCATGAAGTCATTGCTTTTTGAAGTAAAAATATATATCATATAGTCATTAAGTCCCCAAGAAGTCATTGTCGTACTGTTTATTACCTTAATAAAGATATAATCTGTAAGAAGTGAGAAGCTTACTAAGATTTTATTCACTTATTAAATGTGGCCTTTACCTTCAAATTAAAACAGATTGTTTGATAACAAAAACAATAAACTCGCATGAAAGTTCGTCTAAGATAACCTTGTTTGGTGTTGGTTTTATATTCACAGAATGGAAATATACTTGTTGCATTTTGTTTCGACAAAATTTCGTACTTTTAGAAAAATATCCATTATTTGCATAGTTTTTTGTTGTGCCTGGAATGAGTTCCAACGAACGGCAAAATTGTGTTTGTCTCTTACGATTGGTTTTAAACGAAAGTAACTTACCGTGAACACTCACGAACTGTGTGAGAAGTGCTCAAAAATTGTATTTTTCGGATTTGAACACATGGTAGCAGTAGTTTAATAAATGTCTATGCTGAAGTAAATAAAAACAAACGAGCTGCCGTTGTACTACTAACATTCTTTCTTAAATTCTTTCATATAAATTTATATCATATTGCAAAAAATGTTCGTTTCATTTTGAAGTTTGTTCTTTTTTTAAGTCATAAAAATGTGTTAATTTAATAAATAAATATTTGCATTTACGCTTGTGTCGTTTGTTTAACTTGCTTCATCGTCTGTTGATATTACATTGAACGTTTTTATTATTTTGGTTGCTTTTTGTTTTTGTTTTTATTATTGTTGTTATTGTATATTCGTCTTCTTGTTAACCCTTTTGCCTCATTTGCCATGCAAGGTTCGCCATTGCCAATATTTGTGCTCCTCATTTAATATTCAAAAGAACATTTTTTGCTTTTTTTTATCCCTTTATTTTCTCCAAACATTGCAACTTGTTTTCTCTTTATGCTCTTGTTTTAAAACTTGACATAACCTAAAGTCATGGTCTTCTTCGACATTTACATGGACAAATTTTTTCATCCTTTTTTCTGTGTTGTTGGTTCTGTCATTGTATTTTGTTGATATTTTGAAATCTTCCTGTGCTTTCTGTTTTTTTTTTACAGTTTGATGATGAATACTTGCGCATTTACGTGCCTTTTTTTGTGAACCTTTCTGATTTGGTAATTTTTTTTATGATTTTTTTTTTTTATTTTTTTACACATTCGTTAATGGTTCATTTATTTTTGTGTCGGAAATATTTGCTTTTGTTTATTTGCTTGAAAAATATATATATATATTTTTTTTTGTTTTAAAGGTAAAACATAAATTTTAAAAGAAAAGTTCATTCAACTTTCATTATATTTTTAATGTGAATAAAAAAAACTTCGATTTAAAAAATAAGTAACAAAATTAAGCCAATTTAAGTATTTAAACTGCGAACACGAACAAACGTATGACAGACATAATTATATTGAAAACCGAAAATTATGTATGCAACTCATGTCTCAGACTGCAGAGACTTGCAATTGACTTGTGGCATTGATGAAGCGTGCAAGAGCTTACGTAAAATATTATCAGCGATTTTTAATTCGCTTGCCATTAACTATGAAGTAGAGAGGAAGTAAAAAATAAAATCATGAATGGGTTGCATGCACAAACAGTTAATTAAGTCCTTAAGGCACAGACAGTACACGAGTGAATGAGCGCGAAAATATGCTGAAATCAAATTTTTTATAAAGTAATATGCTCAACACGAACTGCCAGAATATGCGTAAGTATACATTTACCAATGACAATGAAGACAAAAAATGGAAAAAAAATAAATGCACAGCAACGACAGAAAGGGGCACAGCATTTTCTGTTTTCAGAGCAAATCGATTTCATAAATTTTTTATTGTGCGTGAACATTTCAGGCTGTTGCGTCACCCGTCCAGTTCCATAGGCAAGGCCTCTTGTATAAAGCACGGCCGTTCGTGAGCTCAGCAAGGCATTGCAGCAATGACCAAATAAATCAAATTTCATGCATTGTTCGACATTAAGCTGCCATTTGACGTGAGCATGAATACAATTCTCGTTTGCTAGCTATTTTTTGTTTTAACTCTACGCACATACCTGGCATTGCTTATGGCATTCGATACGAAATTTGCACAAAGCAAACCCTTAGGTTATCGAAAGTAATGAAACAATAAAAGTTGAACCTTCAGTATTACAGCGAGTAGTATACGCAATTTCAAATTACGCAACAGCACGTATGCGACAAGTGAGTTTTTCATCCATCAAGCTATCTTAGTTTTGTTATATAATTTTTTGTTTTAGTAAATTGGAAGGTATCAATTAGTTCGCATAGCTTAAATGTATTTTTTTCTCGCCAATTTGTTCATTGTGTTGCGTAGATCGTTTGCTGACATCAGCTGTATAAGTGAATGGAAAGTAAAAAATCTACGAATATTAATTGAATAACTGATAAAGGAATGGTTTGCCTATTTGACCTGCCTTTCATTCTATCCTTTTGTATGCTGCTTGTGGAACTAACACATCAATATTGAATTGCTTAACTTGAGACCTTTTCACTTAAACAGATACTTGCTTTAAAGTATTCTCTTCTTTGAAAGCGTCAAAGCAATCATCAAGTTGAGTGTATTTTTTTTTTGTACACTTTGACTTTGATTAAATCAAATTACAAATCATCAATTTCTGCCTGTGCAGAATTTTATGCATAATAACCAGTCAAAGTACCCTTAGCAGTCAAGGTCAAAAAGTATCACTCTTGAAATGTCGAAATGTCTTCTTTTATTGTACTTGTCCGTCATTGTTGCTCAGTCTGCATAAATTTACGTTTGAGCTATTTTATTACAACTGTTGATGATTTTCATAGAAAAAGGACAATAACAAATGCTGAGCGTAGACTTTGAGAGAGGGGACGAAAACTTCAAGTGCCGAGCGGAGTTAGAGCACAGAAAGATGAAAAAAAAATGTGTGTTCTATTTTAAGAGGGTTTTATAACACAAAGTTTGAAATTTAATGGGTTAATTAAACCATGAAGCTTAGCGTGATTATTTGCATAAATAAGTTGTTAAGTTAGCATAAATTTTAATTTTCCAAGTATTTATAATTTATTGGCAATAAATTTTCTTACACGTTTTTTGTTGTTAATAATTTAAGATGCTTAAGTCGTTCTTCATGTCCCAAGGGCACAATATGATATTTAAAATTTTAGCATTTTGTCCTTATCTTTTTCATTCAATAAAAATTTTTATTTAACAACATGTCGTCTACGCAATAAATTTAAAATAAGCAACAAGCTCAGTACGCATACGCCATGTGCAACGACAGGCATAAATGCGTTTTCATAAATAAAAAAGAAAAACAAAATTTTAATAAAATACTTAAGCAAAAAATATTTCAATACAACCATTAACAAACACTTGAAAGAAGCTGCCAAGGTCAAGTGAAAACACGCGACGCGTATATTTCTCGAAAGGGGTTTTCCATTTCAATGACATTGTGCGGCGGCACGTTGCAAATGAATCGAACAAAAGCGTTAATAATGTAAAAAGAATACAGATTGAAAGGAATTGTCATCGTCAATGGGCCTTGAGCGGCTGTCTTGAGTACATATAACAGTTTAACATAATGTGCGAAGGCGTGTGTGTGTGAATGAATGCGTCTGCAACACTTTAAGTAAATTGTCCTTCGTTCAACTTGCTTGTGTGTGAAGGTGAAGGTTTTTAACAGGCGAGGAGAAAGTTGATGTTTGGACAGGCGACATTGTTTGTACTTGAGTGCACAACTTGTAGATAAGCCATGTATTTTTATTGTACTTATTATTATTATTGTTTGTTTATTTGTTGTTGTTAGTGTTTTGTGTGTTTTGTTTCTCATATAAGTTTTTAGTTGCATCGTTAAAAGTTTTTAAGCACTCAACAACATTTATTTACACCCACATACTCACACACACACACACACACACACACACATCTATACATATAACAATATAGAACTGCCAAATCAGCACAATTTCCGTGCTCACACTCGCAACATGTTTCTTAAACATTTAACACAATTGTAGAGGGAGATAGAGAGAGAGAGAGAGAGAGAGAGAGAGCATAAAAAGTTTAGCTTGTTGGAAATATGCTTTCAATTGTGGCAATTTCATTTCATCTAAAAACGTTTGAAACATTTTAAGTCTTTCAAGTTGTTTGCGAGTCTTATAGTTAAAGTTTTTAAACGCCAAAGCGAATCGTTTTTAGCATTTGAAACTTTATGCCAAACTATGTATATGTTTTTCTACACCATAAATGATTAAAAGATTAACACGTATTGCAGTTTGAAAACTTCACACACATACATTTATAATAACAACAACAATACTGCAAACTTTATGTTCAAACAGTTAATTAAAATTGATTTAAGTTATTTAAATTTACTTTATTTCTGTTTAACTATGATTATTTATTGAACAAAGCGCAGCATATCTTAAGGCGCAAATCATTTGTGGTTTGCCGCAAGCTACACAAAAACTTTTCGAATTATGAAAAAACTCACAATTGCCACAAAACCCACAAGCTCAATGATGCAAACAATACATTCAAGTGGATATTTCCATTAGTTGCAGGAAAAGGCTTAAATATGATTTAAGTCTTGAACAGTTGTTTGCTTTACTGAAGATTTACTTTGATTTGTCAGATAGTAAGCGTAATGCAAATAATGCTTATCAATCTTTGTTAATTCTAGTCATATTTTTGAAGTAAAATAAGTTGAATTGACTTTGAAAGGCAAGAAAGTGAAAACCTGATAGGACATGCATCTTTCCTAAGACTATTCTTAAGTAAATTCTAAAGTAAAGTAAGTGCCAATAAGACCTACAGATAGGGACTAATGAGATTCATCTTCAGGGCACTCCTTCAAAGTAAAATATTGAAAACTACCTGCGCTTCCAGTCCATGCTGCTCTTGAACCTGCACACTGCACTTTAAAATGTTGGAAATTCGGCTGACTTCTATATAGAGACCGTCGGGTTGGTACCGTCAAGTACAAGATTGGCTGATGCTGAGACTTGAAAATTACAACTTTGCCTCCAAGCTACCCAAGGGGCTCCAAAATGCATTGGCGAAGCCATCTCAATCTCATGTCAAATTTTTGGAAAATTTATTTACTTTCCTCATTGTACGGATTATAAATGAATAATTAAAAAACCGTTCTTATTCAATTTAACAAGAAATACACGTAGTGCCTTATGTTTCCTTGACTTGATTGCTACATAGAGCATTGTACCGTATACATTTTTATAAGCCATTTTAAAGTGATTTTAATATGGCAACACAATCGATTTAATGACTCAAACCTGTTTGACCAAAAAAAAAACACTTTACAAAAACCAATTATGCACAATTTGTGCAACAAAATGGCGCATGATTCAATTGTTACTGCTGACGCCAATTAAAAACAATTTATATCGAAAATATTTTCGTTGTACGCAAGTTTTTCCACGGGTTACAAGGCATAAATGATTAAGCCAAAATTGCGCATGTTGTGTGTGCCAGTCGAAACGTTGATGAATTAAAATGCGCATATTTTTGGTTGCCGCACATGATTTTACGCAATTCAACGCAACTCAAGCTCACAAAATGCCAACCAATGCGCATATATTTAACATGGCCAACGTGGCATTCGACAACTAAGCCAACTGAGAAAGAGTTAGCATAAAAAAACAGAAAAAAAAAATAAATGGAAGTTGTGAAAAAAGTATATGTAAATATTTTAGTTTGCTTTTGCTGCTTGCGATGCTGCCGTGCAAAATTTCTCTTCTATTCTGTTGATACAAAAAATTACTGTTGCATATTGAATTGTCTTCGGTTCAATATTTGCATAGTTTCATACTTTCTTACAGACATGCTGCGCTCTTCAACACTCTTCACTCCTCAAACTACCAACCAACTTCATCACTTCCGTTTAACATTTTCTTTTTTGCTTTGGCAAATATTCGTTTTTTTATTTTTGCTCATCATCATCTTTTCTAAAATATCTGACAATTTTTTGAGCAAGTCAAGACAAGCCAAGGCAATCAATGCTTATACATAGTCAAGTCAGTTATGTGCCCTGAAAATGCATGGAGAATGCATGCAAAATTTGTATTTGACATGATCTTTCTCTTATGTACGCTTGAATTCTTTTAGTCTTGTGGATTGTGGGTTGGATTGGCAGTTTCTTTGTGCATTGTTTGTTGGTCAAATAACACGTCTTGAGGATTTGCCATTCACCAAGTGTAAAATTCATGTTAGTCTTGGAAAAAGCTTTATTGTTCCCACACTTGAGGGCTTTGGCAATATTGTAGTTGTGATATTGAAAAATCGGTCATTGTGTGCGAAAAACAAAAAAAAATGTTATCAAAATTCTTGTGTACCTCCATCAATTCCATAGAGAGGACCATTGAATAGCACGTAAATCATATATTTATTTTTTCTTTTTGTTTTTTTTATATTTTTTTTGGCTTAGAAAATTTTGTTTTTGGCGCGTATTTTGCTTCTTTTGGCCTTTCAAAGATAAACAATATAACGGCAAAATGTTTTGTTTTTGTGCACTCTGTGTTTGTGTATGTGTGTGTGTGAACATCATGAGTGTTCGGTGTCAAGTTTGAGTGTTAATGTCAAGGCATATATTTTATATTATTAAACCTAGTAATGAATTGAAGCAAGTGTTAAAAGAAAAAAGCAAACTTGAAAAATTGTTTGGATACTTTCTCGAATATTCAAAATCAAAATATATAAATTACTTAGCCAGAGCTTCAATTTATTTAAAACAACTGTTTCAAAGTTGTTAATACACCAAAGCATTCATGTATTTTCTACTTCCAAATCCTTAAAAAATTTTTGCCATTTTTTGCTTTTAATTTTTTATATTACTCCCCGCAAAACCCCAAAAATATCTCCAGACTGAAGATCTCATAAAAATAACCTTCAAATGATAATTTCTCCTCAGCTAGAAAATGTGGTAGGCTTTGTTTTTGCCAAATAAATCATTATACACACAATAAACAATATCAACAACAATCACAATACAACAAAAAGCCCAATAAAAAGGAGATATTTTAACTGGTCTAATTTTTATTTATTTATTTATATATTGTTTAAGCAACAGCAACACTTTGTTTTTAGTGCGACACACATGCATACATATTTTCAAAACACACACAGCAGTTGCGTCTGGCATTGCGCCTAAAAGTGCGCGCATTTCCCACGGCGCTTGTATGATTAATTGTCAAAACGTTTTCATTTTATTGGCAACTTTTCGGTGCGTATTTTGGTAAATATGCCAACGAGTGGTTTTATATATATATATTTGCTATCGCAACGGTGATTTACTGAAGAAAAAAATTCCCACAAATATACAACTAAAGCGCTCAATAGCTAAATAAATGTTAAATTTTTTAAATTGTTGAAATAAATTTAGAAAAATGTAAAATTTAAAATAGAAAACGGAAAGTCAAAACATATGCCGACATTTTGTGACACCTTAGCCAACGTTGAGTATGATAAATGGCATTGGGCGTGGTCGGCATAATTGTGACGCCCACTAAGGCATTGTCATTTACAGTGCTGCTGTCTTCAGAATTATTACTTTGTGCTAAAGTTCATTTCCTGCGCGCGTACAATGAGAATTTAAACACTCAGCGACAAAATAAAATGTTGCATGAAAATTTTTATTTTTCATCTTTTACGATTTCTTTCTTTTTGTTTTCTTCTTTTTGTTGCTTTTCTCTTTAACATGCTAACTTGTACCATGCCATGCCAATGCAAGAGTAACCGGTGCGTATGATTGATATTAATTAAAATGATTGCGTTGAATGTTGACTTTTAATTGAAAGTTTTTCTTTTTTTTTATTTATATTTACTTTGCAGTTTGTCTTTACGTATTTCCTTTTATAAATACATAAAGTAAACTTTTCAAATGCTTCATTACTTTCTTACACATCGAAGTTTTATTTTATATACAAATGTGGGAAACTTTCTGCACTAAAAATTTTACTTGCACAATTTTATTTCAATTGCGAATATCATAAATCATTAAACTATGACTTTGTAGTTTGCGATTTAATTAATTTAAAATTCTAGAATTTCTTTTTTTACTGCAACTATAATAAGTTCTTGTTTGATTGTGTCGTAAAAATTTCAAAATAGAAGGAATGAGAAAGAAAAATCCTCTGAACATGTGCGTTGCCGTAACATATTGCGTAACATGAGCAACTAAGAATGCCTCAATGTGTGAAATGCGCAACATGGAACGCCTCAAAGTATGCAATGCCAAACATGATGGTTTGTTGCGTGTTTGGTGTACACATTTTTAAGTACATGGCAAAAAGGAAATAAATAGTTTCATTTTAAAAATAATAACATTCAAACTGCAAAGGCATATGTAAGTAGAATGATTTTTCACTCAGCCGCCTTATTTTCATAATTTTTTTTGTTTTTCTTATAACATAAAATTAGTTTTCAGTGCATTTGCACTCAACGTACGCTTTTGCTTTGAAGTCATGTTGTTTGTTGTCACTCATGTCTGTCAACATCAGACTGGCCCCAAATGCTGCACACGCCCGCCATTAACACATGATGAGCACAAATTTTTGTTGATTTTATTTCATGAATAAGTGAACTTGCATCAAGTTCCAAGCATAGACTCATAAGCTCTGTATTTTTCATTGTCTTTTTTCGCTCCTTTTGGCAGCATTTCACAAGAGTTTTGTATAGCAGTCATAATCGTCGACTTGCATAATCTTCTTATACAAGCAAAGCGGAAGTTGACAAACAGCAACTGTTGCAACTGAAGATGAAAAGTTGCTCTGTTTGTTTTTCTCTTTTTTGTCAGTTTTTTCTTCTTTAATTTTCACACTGCATAATTTGCAAATTTTGTACGAAAATGTGCTTACAATTTTTTAAGCTCATCTCAATGCGCTGTCATCATTTGCATTTCTCGGAAGGCCTGTGGCAGGTGCGCTAAAATATTTCTTTTTTGGTACCACTGTTTTATTAGGGATTTAAAAATTTGTTGCATGCCGTAAATAAGCTTCTACAATCTAAGTTGATTTTAAGTCTTGTCTTTGTGTAAGCGTTGCAATTTATGAACATTGAGTTAAAATGACTTATGTTACTTTGTTAGTAGTATTAAACATGACGCTTCAAATCTTCAACAAGCATAGAACACCTTTCCTATCACTTCTGAACTCTTAAAATTTCTTTGCACCTGAAAATAGATGTGAAATTTTGACAGTTGCTTGTTATGCAATACAGCACAGTCTGTCAGCAAACTATAAAATAACCAGCAGCCATTCACGGCAGTGTGTCGAAAACTTGTTTAGTGCGTTTGGACAAGAGCGAAAGTTCGCAAACGTGTCGGACATGCTGGTTAAAAAGTTTATATAAATCGACTTAACTTCAACACACACACGAAGACACACAATACACAAAGACGCTTAGATACAATAACTTCATGTGCTGTTACTTTTCAGTTGCACTCAACATGTTTGCTGCTATGGCGATAATCAACGTTTTCTTTATATAACCATGAGCCAAGTTTGAAAATAACTTACATATTGAAGTTTTTTAACGAATAAACTTCATTGTTTGCATTTTTTTGTTTAATAAATATGCAATTTTACAATTAATGAATTCGCCTTCAGTATTAGAAAATTATATTAAATAATTTAAAAAATATATATATTTATTTGCTAAACCAATTTTGCTTTTAAGTTTATTTTAAGTTTAAGAGGTTTTTCTTTTTTTTAAAAATTGACAGCATTTCAAAGACTTAACAATAAAACGGTTATTCGTTAATGCTGAACTTTATTTGAATGATTTTGTCTTGTATCTTAGAGTTTCAGCAAAGGATTGACAGCAGTGAAAAGCAACGAAACCACTCAAGCCAGAAGCGAATCATTCTGCATCAATGCACATATTGAAAATTTACTTAAGGAGTTTAAAACCAAGTTGGAAAACTTCTTTAAGCCAAATTAACCGCAAACTTTGAAACGTTTTACGCTTCAAATAAATCAACAACTAATCTTCAATGCTTAAATGCTTGACCCATTTGAGAATGTGCCAGCAAATGCGGTTTAAACCTCTATGATGAAAACCAAAAAAAAAAATTTTAAAAAAATATAATAAAAAACAAACAAAAAAATACCAAAGAAAAAATAGAAATAATATAATAGGAGTAAAAAGTAAAATAAAATTTATCGAAATGGTATTGAAATCATGCCAAAGAGTTTTAAAAATCAACCAAAATAATTATTACATTTCGTGTATCAAACGTTTTGTTATATTTATTGAGCGGTTGCATTTTTAATTGATGATGTGAGATTAACACACAAATTACTTGAAAAGCTGTACTAAAGTTTAAACGCAAAGTGTTTGTGAGAAAGCAATAAACTTCAATGATTAATTCAAAACAAAAAAAAAATGTTTTTCTCTATTTTTGGCACAACACACACAATGATTTCTATAAACAAATTTTCATATATTTTTAACTTTTCATAGAAAATACTGAACAAAAACAATGAAGAGTTTACAAAGCTTGCGATGGCAAAGAACGCGTTCGGTGCAATTAAATTTTCTGCGTAGTTATGACATTGGCCCAAACGATATAACAGCAAAATTAAAAGCAACATTTTTGAAAATCGTTAGGCAAGCAGAAGGCGTGGTAATGAGTAGCAATGATTGCAGCAAAGAGCCGCCAAAAGACACAAACAATAATAATGAGGATAAAAACGCATGTGGCAAAATCAAATTTACGACTGATGTTGTAACAAAAGCCGAAGCCGATGACAAGTCAAAGAACTGTGAGAAGAAGAGTACGAAAGATATTTGCAACAAATCGACAGCCAAATCGGTGAGTAAAGGACCCTGTAAGACAACAACAAAATCGAAAAAACCGACTAACAAAAAGAAGAAGCCGCCAAAAGGCCAGGAAAAGAAGAAGGTAACGCTCATACCAGGCTTGGGCGTTGGACCGGAAATTTGTGATTCCGTTGTGCAAGTCTTGAAAGTTGCAAGAGCGCCAATTGAATGGGAACGATTTGAACAGATTGTTGAGAAAGATAAACATGGCGTTACACGTTTATCGAAAGCATTGCGTGAATCGTTCATTAAGAACAAAGTCGGTCTGAAGGGACCGCTGAAGAGCGATACACATCCGATGGGAAGATTGTTGCGCAGAGAATTGCAATTGTTTGCATACGTAATGCATTGCCGAAATTTAGGCGCCTATAAGACCGTCTATAAGCCAATTGATTGTGTCATAATACGCGATCGCACCGAGGGTGAATACTCGGGCATTGAACATGAGGTTGTGCCGCGCGTTTTGCAAACGATAAAGGTCGGCACAGCGAAAGCCTCACAGCGTTTGGCCGAGTATGCGTGCGCCTATGCGAAAAAGCATGGACGCTCTAAGATAACCGTGGCGCACAAGGCGAACATAATGCCTCTGACGGATGGCATCTTTTTGCGTAGCATACGCGCGGCCGCCGAAAAGCATGGTAAAAAATTACTATTCGAAGAACGTTACTTGGACACGGTCTGTCATCGTTTGATCATGCAGCCGGAGCTGAATGATGTGCTCGTTGCGTCGAGCATGTACGGTGATGTTATATCGGCGGTGGCCGCATGCGTTGCCGGCGGCCTGACAATGTGTTCGGCCTACAATTATGGCCGGCATGGTGTGCTCTATGATTGTGCGCATAGTACTTATAAGCATCTTGCTGGCAAAGATGCCGCCAATTCAACGGCTTTGTTACTCTCTGCGATAGTCATGCTGCGTGATTTGGGGCTGACGGAACATGCTGTAAAAATTGAAGACGCTGTGACCCAAGTCTATTGTGAGTTGAGTCATTTAACTCAAGATTTGGGCGGCAAGGCGACACTAAGTGAATTAACCAAAGCAATTTGCGATGCCTTACGTGCACAAAGCAGAGATGAAGAAATTGAAAATGCAAAAATTAAAAATGAGGAAACTGAAAATGAAGAAAACAAAAATGGAAATCAAAATGGGAATAAAAATGGAAATCAAAATGGAAATGATTGTAACAAGTAAACAAAAAACAAATATATTTTTTTAAATAAAAATTCTCTGTAAAATATTGTGCACAAAATTCATATTGTTCAGCATTAACGCATGCAATGATCATCATGATCATGATCAATTATGAAGCAATGTAAACTATTTGCTTTCTTCGACATGGCCTTGCCGGCTAAATGTGTTTTATGTTGCAAATAGTCTAGTCTACGATTCTTCTGCTTCAATTCAAGTAGTCGCCATTATTGTATTTAATAAAAAATAATTTATAAAGCTTATTGTAGAATAGGAATTTTTTTCAGCTTAATACTAATTATTTTCTTCGATTTTAAATTTTTTTTTTAAACTCTGTTTAATATGTCAGTTAAAACTGTCCAAAGCAACTTATGTTACACAGCGGTACACATCACATACGGCACTCTAGCCTTAAATAGTTAATATGGTGTAAGTACAGCAAAACTTATACCAATTTTAGTTTTCCTTATTAAGTTGAAATCAGTTTTTTGTTCAAATATTTCAGGCATATCATGTCATTGATTTGTTTTCATTATATTTTTCAGTTTTCTGGCCACTTTTTATTTATTTATTCTTCAATTTGTATTTTCAAACAACACGCTGTATCAACAACTAATAAAACTTTAAAATAAAAACGAAAGCCACAACAACGAGAAAAAACAATAAAACTTGTACTCGTTGCTTGCGAGCCATGGAGAAGTATTAAATAAAGAAAATTACCACACTAAACGTAATTAAAAGCAACTAGGCCAACATACAATTACAATTGCACACAAGCGCACTCACACACACTTAGAAATATGTACGCCCACTGTAAAGCAATTTGTACAAGATGCACAAACAAGCCAAAGTCACGTACAAAATTCGACTCACTGTCAAAGTCTGCAGTGGCGAAAGACGTTGTTGTTGTTGTTGATAGCAAAAGCGACGTCGCCTCAACAAACTTGTTAAAATTTAATAATTTATGACCATGATGAGTAAACTAGAGCAGCGAAACAAAAAAAAAATGCCCAACTCAACTCAAGATAAATGCAACTAACAATTTGAGGCCAAAGCCGGAGCCATCAAGTTGGCTGAGTCCAGGCGTAGAAATTTTGCAATCTGGCCATTCTAATGGAAAGTTACTTGGCTTCGGTGAAAATTGCCTCAGTCTGGTGAAAATTGCAAAGATTTCACTTGTAATTAAATTTTAACTGCGCACGAAAAAAACATAAAAAAATCTAAAAATTTTACGTTACCAACAAAATAAATCATAAAAGTCGCAAACATTCTGAAGTTTACAAGCACAAGTGAATGACTTGTATGTTGAACCGAGCCGTACCGAGCAGTGTCGAGTCGAGACATGCAATAAGAAAAGGTTACAATTTAGAAAATGCTAATAGCGTTTTGAGTAGCTTCTGAAGTTAAATGTAAATCTAGACCGGCGTCAAGTTGTCGAAAAAGACTACAAATATATAAAAATGTTGGCACATGATCAAATCGAAAAGTTCGTTCAAAGAATTAAAAAGGCACAAGTTGTCTACGTGCATTGCGTTGGTAATGGCATTTGCACATTGAAGACTACATGAGTAAACTTATTATTGACTTCTTGCTTGTGTGTTTGTGTGTGTCGATTAGAAAGTCTGCAACAATGTATACGTGTGGCAAGAAAATTAATGAATGGTGTGTAGATGGAGAGTAAAGAATTTTTAAGAATTCAAGATATTTTGTTGTTTAAAAATCATAAAGAGAAAAAATACTTAACGAACAATGTTCAGCATTCAAAAAATTTGAAATGCACCCCTAAGACTATGCAACATATTTTTTCAATTTTAGTCTGTGAATGCTGTGAAGCATTTTACACGGTTTGAATATGAAATATATGAAAATTTATGTTGTCAGTTTAACTTTTCGACAGTAAAAATTGAATTCTCTTATTTTTTTATTTAACTGAAAAAACCGCCAATTTATTTTTATTCATATATAAGAATAAAAAATTTAAAAATATAATTTTAAAATAAACATTGAAAATCTCAGTCAAGCCAAACAAAACCAGCATGAATAAAGTTTACTTTGAACAAACAAGAAAAAAATACTTTCTCAATGTTGACATGACCAACTTTCGCTAAACAGGCAAAACAAAAAAATGGTTTATTAACATTTTGCAAAAAGTTTTTAATTCTTTTATATATATTGTTTGTAGCATTGATTTTATGAGCATTTGACTACCTGTGGAGCATAAATGAAAAAATACAAACTAAAAAGTCAAAACACACATACATATTTATGTGTGTGTGTTTGTGTATGTGTGAGAGAGTTTTTTTTTTGCATCTGTGTTTCAGTGGAAAATTTTATATTTAAATAGTTGTAAAATATTTAAAAATCTAGAGAAAAAAAAAATTAAAATTATATCATCGGTTGATGCGTTGATACCTCAACTGATGAGCTTTGTATTTTTAACTCTGGAAATAAATTGTGTAGCTTAAACAAATACTTGTGAAATATGAGATACCCGTATGAATTGACTGTTGAGTTCGCAGTTTTGAGCAACTTTTTTAAAACTATCCAATTAAAGATCTTTTTTAAAACAAACAATTTCGTGTTTATGTGCATTTATTCAAGTAAAGTGAACAGAACCGATTAAATTTAAAATACTTATTGTGTATTTGACTTATGAATGTGTCATTCGTTAAACATCACTCACAATTCATGCCAATTACTTTCTGTGTGTGATTTGATTATTCAAAATTATTTTTTTCCTTTGAGTCCCAACTTATTCCCGCAACTTGTAAATAATTAATTCAGCAATAAATATTGAAATAGCCACACCAATGCAACAAAAGAAAAATAGAAAAAAATTTGAGAAATGCTCCATGGTAAGAGGACGCAATTTTGGTGAATCATTTATCGGTAATATATCCAATAACCCCATTTTTCTAGCCTGTTGATAGCTATCTTTTTCCCATTGATACCAAAAGCCATTCTCACGTGCTCGTAAAATAAATTCATTCAGACTTGACGAATAAGGCGAATCCAATTTTATTGGATATTTAAAAAAAAAGTTGGGCGTACACAAGTTGCCACTTGTCATACGAAAACGTGGAATTGTTAGTCGAGATTGCTTGACCGATAAAAACTCCCAGTATTCTTTGATTATCACATACGCGAAACTTGTATTTAAAACGGTAACATGCTTCCTCAATGTGTCATCATCGACAAAATGCATACGAGGTCTCAAATCTGCAGGTAACATTCCCGTGTTGAAAAATACTTCATTTAAATCATTATTTATCATTATCTTCAAATCGGATGCAAGAAAATCTTCAACCGTTTCTATCTGATTACCAGCCAAGCGTGCACTCAAAAAGGATGTCATACCGCCATTGTACACACTCAAAATGAGCAGGCTCCAAGTAAGATAAGCGACGTGTACTATTTTAGTCGAAGGCGGCAAATTACGGAAAGGCGTTACGCTTCCGGCTTGTGACATGAAAAGTGCGAAGGTCTCAAACAATAAATTCCATAGACTGCATTCTCGTTGACTCAGATATTTAAAGAAGAAAATTAACGGCACAGTTAGGAGGCAAAGAATGTTGCCTTTTCCAAATATGAAATTGGTCAGATAAGTGGACAATGGCATTTCTTGTACCACCGGAACAATAATGCACACTTTTGATATTGATATGGGCGCAGTTCCATCTGTCACATTTGAAAGAGGATTTATTGATGAAATTGGCACAATGCTAATATCCATAAAACCGCGAGTTATCATCATTTGTCGCTTTTGAGATGAATTCTCTTTCATAGACACTGGCTCAATTGTACCATTGACATGCTTTATATACTCAGTAAGTAAACGGCTCAGCACTCCGGTAATTATGGGCGTCTGTATTCGTTTGTTATTTGTGAAGTTGGACTGAAATTAAATGTATTATTTAATTTGAAGTACTTTCAACAAAATGTTAAACTTCGTACCAAAAATATTATAGGAGCCTGGGTTATATATGGCAAAAGAAATTTGTGACCCATAACATTCGACATACTTTTGAGATTTATCGTTGCCTTGCAGATTGATTCACCCAATTCATGCACACGCACTCGCGGAAACGGGGTGTAGACAAAGATGCGTGGCACCCTTGACTCAACTTTCCGTCCGTCAAAATCGTCGGTGCGGAAAGTTATCTCTTCGTAAATCAGTAACGCATTCGGCATTTTCTTCCGCCAGCACCACTCAAAAAACGTCTGAAGTTCACTAGCCGTGGGCGTGACAAAATCAATACGTCGAAATACAAAAACCATCGGCACATGATGCTGATGACGTGAAGCCTCATCTATGTGCACCAATATCGGATCTGCTATATCGTTGATGAACACAATAATCATATTATTTGAGCCAATGTCGTTAGCTTGAAGAAAACCACTTCGCTTGCTCCAAATGATAACAGACACACCCAGACGTTCTTGAAGTATTCTCTCAATAGGTGACTCCTCAGTAGCCTTGGACATGGTTTGCTCACGCGTGTTCGTATAAATGATAAAAGTATCGAACTTATGTTGTTTGTGTAAATTTCGGATGCAATCAAAGAGAAAGTTAGTGTCGTAGTTTGTTTCGACAATTGGTTGAAGTTTTCCAAACGCTGAGACAAGGCAAAGCGAGATCATCACTAAGCCGACCAACGCCATGGCGAATCGAGTTCCACTTCACTCAACAAAACTAAAACTAAATCTTTTGCAGTGACACAATCGCCGTATCGTCAAATAACAAAGTGAAAATTTCACATTTCACAATGCAAACATTGAAAGTACTAATAAGTACTGTGCGATGCACAGAATTACGCTCAGGTGCAATTTGAAATCACAACCTCAGTGTAAATATTGTAGTTTTGTTGTTCGAAAATTGAGAGCCCCAGGAGAGTAGTAACATGTTTATACTCTTCACGCAGTCATCAGTATTATAACTTTGTCATGAAATTTGTAACACCCAAAAAGAGGCGTGGCCCAACCAAATAAGTCTATATATTCTTGATAAGCTTTACAAGTCGAGTTGATATAGCCATGTCTGTATGTCTGTCTGTGAATACACGATCTCTTCCCACAGTTTTAAAGCTGACCTGTAATTTTGTAGAAAGTATTATTTTTTCAGTCAAATCATTGTTTGAAACCGGCAATATCGGACAATTAAAACTAAATATAACCAGTAAGGGAGCTATTTTCGGCTTTGCCGAAACTTATATACTCTTGCAAGCGTTTCCCCTATTATTCTTATTGGAAAATCCTTTCTATCGTTTTCCAAAGAAGAATATCAAACGTTTTTGAAGACTAAGCGGCGTAATTTGTCTTAAAGAATGAAATGCAGTCTTACTCCACTACATTTTATCACCATTTCACTTAACAAAACTAAAACTAAATCTATTGCAATGACACACTCGCCGTTTCGTCAAATAACAAAGCCAAAGTCAAAATTTCATATTTCACAATGCAAACATTGAAAGTACTAATAAGTATTGTGCGATGCACAAAATTACCCCCAGGTGCCAAGTTAAATCACAATCTCAGTGTACATATCGTAGTTTTGTTGTTGGAAAATTTCTAAGCCCCAGGAAATGCTTCATTTTAAAATGCACTGAGATTATATAAATACTGATAAACACTTTAGTTCAACAATAACAAATACGATAACATTCACTATTCTGTTATATCATCTCCTGCACTATTTTCTCACTTTGTATAGGAAAAGTTTAGTATTCTGAAGCTATTAGTCATGGTTTTTTAATTCTATATAATAATTCAGATAAAATTCTTGGACCCCAACTTTAGTGAATTAGACCAGCTGAATATATCTGATTTTTCCCATTTATGGGTCGGCTTTGTCGCTTTAATTGGGTTAAGATACTATACTGCCTATATCGTTAGGTGTTAAACTTTCCTCGCTCGGCAGTATTTTTCCATGTACATGATATGTTCCCCCAAATACACGAAGGGAAATTAAATAATTTTCTATTGAAAATTGGGCGGGCCAACGTCCTTTAACAGACTTTACAAATTGAAGGTCAAAGTCTAGAACTCTCGACTGCAATATTTATTTATTTTTTTTTTTTTTGTCTTGCATTAAAATTAAAAATCAAGTATAAATGAAATCGACAAAGTGCAAAAAAAAAAAGCGTATTTTCATTAAAGCAACACAAAAGTTTACGGTTCAGGAAATAACAAAGTAGCCTCGCCACATTTAAACAAACGAGCTACTTAAGTAAACCGAAAGCACTTATTTTGCATTGAAGAAACCTCATTAATTTCTAGTGTACTAATTTGCAAAAGCAGGACACTAGAGCTGGGGGAAGCGTGGAGCGGTAGCACGGCGACAGGATAACAACGATGACAATGACAAGTGCACAAGGATAAAACAATAACCACTTGTAATGACAGCACTTTAACAAAAATTAACAAAAGACAAACGCACAAGTGTACTTCTTGTGTTTTGCTTTTGCCGTAGCCTTTGCCTCCTCTCCCTCGCTTACTCACTTTCTCTGACACAGCACGTCAGCTGCTTATGCGCAGATAACTTTAAGATGATTTTTTTTACCTTAGTTTTTATTTGTTTTTTGCATGCAAATTACTAATTGCACTCATCGCTCGGAAGCACCAAAGGAAACTTGTCGTCCTAATGAGAAATGCAAAATAGTTTGAATTTAAAGCCAAAGAAAAAACAGAAAACAAAAAACTAAAAGAAGAAATAATAGTGAGCAACATTTTTCAAGCATGGCATTGCATAAAACTACAGAGTTCATTAAAGGCGAAAATAAAAATAAAATACAATAAAAAAAACAACAAATTCATGATGGCCGCGCATAAAGTGAAAATGTCGGCTGAGGCATTGCCATTGAAGAGCAGCCAAGTTGAAATGTTTGGAGGCCAAAGACGCGTCGTCGTCGGCGAAACAATTTCCAGTGGCACTTGGCAACACTTTTTTCTTCTTCTTTTTTTTTTTTGACTTTCACCATTTTTTTTGCTCCTACTTTTTTTTTTGTGTAAGTACAATAAAAAAAAAAGGACAAAACGCGTAACTTTATTAACACGAATGGTCATTACTATGCTAAGTATGACAGGATAAGCGAGGCGAATGAGCACAGGAAGTGGCCAGTGTTGGCAGTGTTTCACCAAAGGTTATTTACAGGCATTGCTGCATTTGAATGTCATGGTTCTGTTACTTTGGTTTGTCTATTTTCTTTTTCCTTTGCGTTCATTTTTTTCAGTGCTCATTTTGAACTTTGCTTATTAAGCACGGCGCAAAAGTACGATTTGCATAAATTGTGTTAGACGGAAACGGAAATGCACAGAACAATGCTGATAGCGTTAGAGTTGTGGCATTAAGTTTGAATAGTGTTGATAAAACCGTCGGCCGGAACCACTTAAGTTCATTGCGACCAAACAAGTATAAATTATCTTATTAAAGTTCTAAAAGTAGTGAAAATATCTTATCAAAATATTAAGCGTTCATAATAAGTATCATCATAGATTTGAATATGCATTTTGTGGACATTAGTTTTGTGCAAATGGTTTGCATAAACATATAAAATAACCATAATATGCCAATTAGATGTTTTATTTATTAATGATGCTTGTCGTCAGCACAAAAGCTTTAAATTTAAACTGTTTCGCTTGCTTATTATTTTTTTTTAATTAATTGCGTTAAATTTTGCGCTGTCAACAAATAAATTATGCATAAATGTAATGAAATTTTGCAAATTTTGCACGTTATTAATTTATTTGTTTACATTTATGCTTAAATAGAAAGCTTTGCATATTTTTACACTGTAAAAAAAAGTTAAGCTTTCTTTAATTCTAAGACAAATAAACAACGAATTAAATCTTCTATTTTTTCAAAACAAAAAATAAACAAATTATACAAACATTGGCGAATTTTTATTTTCAGTGTAGCTTTCACTTTGTTTTATATCGCATAAACGAGTAGTTGCAATTAAATGAATTTCGTTTATTTGAATAAGAAAAAAAACTGCAAACATTCATGTTAATTTTATTAGAATGCACTTATAATTTTGAATCGATTAAATAAATACAAGTAAAAACGCATAAACAGTGACAGCAACTTTAAAAGGGTAAATATCGTAACTTATAGAAAATGCTTTCGAAGGCTAATCGAAGGTGAGCGTAATATTATGGTTATTTTGTCTAACCATTTTCTATGCTTAAAAGTCTTCACAAAGCAAAAATTAGTCAAGCAAAATAAATAAACGTTTAACTAAAACGTTTAATGTGCACACAGGCCTCTGCGTGTTTGATTCTAACACGTTCAATGTCTAAATCTTCAAACTTGAGCCTTCAACCATTTGTCTGCTCAAACATAAGTTTTTCTTTCAAGCACATTTGATCATTTTAAATGATTTTGTGTCAACTACAAAGAACATCACTCATACGCCCAGTGTGCGATGTACTTTAAGGCGATTAATATGTCTACAAGACATTTATACACTAATTTATTTACAAAGCCATACACGCTGACATTTAAACGCACGCTAGCGCTGGCGCTATAGTATAATGCTAAAGACAAAAACAAACGATGCTGCTTTAAATCCCAAACACGTACCTAACTGACAGTTTACTCACTTTTCAATTCATTTCCGGCACAGCATGAGAAGGCATTCTGTCGGCAATCGACATCTATTTGTGCGTACTAAGCCCAACGAAGTGAGCAAGACGAAGAGCGAGAGATAGAGTGTGGGATATCAGCAGCAGCTAATACATGACTAAAGCATTGCTTTTGTAGCTTTTAACATTTCCGTTCTGTACAATGAGAAGTTGTAATGTACTCAGAGGCGGGCAGTGAACGTGCGATTTAATAAGGTCTGGCGTTGGTGAGGAAATGCCGTAGTATGCAACACTGACCAACGCAGACACTGAGACAAATGAAGTATGTGCAAGTGTGTGTTTGTGTGTGAGACAAGCAAAAGGCGTATGCTTTGTCTGCTTGTCAATGTATTGTTTTCACACATAAACGCTTGTGACTGCATAAGTACACGTATGCGGATACATACTCAATCGCATATTCATTAAGTTTATAATTATAGACAAGCTACAGCAGCGACTGCTGATTGAAATAAGCCAAACTCATTTAACTACATCTTTATCAAATGAAAATATGCAAAAGATACACTTAATTATATGCAACGTCATGCACGAACAAATTTCATATGAATTTTAATATACTTGATACTATAAATAATTTTAAAAAAATTTTAAGAAAATAAGGAAAAGAAAAAAAGGTTAAGGAAATAATTCTCAACATCAACTGACACAGTAAGACAACTGTTTTGTCTGACCGTCCGACTTCAAATAAAATTCTTTTGTGAAATTTTTCGATGTTTTTGCTTATTTGAAACGAAAACAGTTTGCTGTGCGTATAACAGTTCTCGGTATTGGAAAATTGGCAATGAAACAATGATTTTTGGCATGCAAACTTGTGACAATAAAGATATCCAGCACAATTTGTGGCCAGACAGAATGAACTGCAATTGCATGTTTAAATTGATTTAATTTATTTGCATACATTTTGTACAAAAGGGTGAATATGTTAAAATATTAAAAAAAAAAATTTTGCAATAAGACAAATTTTAAAGAAAAAACAAAAATGCATAATTTCGTGTTTAAGTAAGTAATTTTTAAGCTTGGAATAATTCAAATTAATTTACGTTACTTTATAAGACTCGTTCAAAGTCAAAAACAACAAAGTGCCAAAAATATTATAACAGTTCCTACCACATTGAGCACTCAATTAGCAAAACATGTTGCATACTTTTTGGAGTCACTCGACAACTGTATTAAAATGCACCATCATTAAAATGTAATTGAAAATCGCATGCTGCTTGTCAAAAAAAAAAGTACTTCTGTTTCTGTATATTTTTTTTAATACTATGAAAATGTTACAGAAAAAGAAATCTTGCCGAATTAATGCATTAAACTGACCCAAGTCCAAAGACGCCAGCAAGTCTTTTGCACAGATTGCTTACTTTTTTGCTACACATATCTTTTATTTTTATCAAATTTCTTCAGTCCAAAGTTGTCAGCTTGAACGTTTAGCCTTGTCGCATTACTTTGCCTTGTAACGTGGCTCTAACTCGTTTGCGCATGCTTACTCGCTCTAACACAGAGATACATTTGCAGATACTTTAGGTTTTTCTTCGCCTATTTTTTTTTTGTGCCGGTAAATTTTTGCCATAATCACGCTGGCCCTGTTGGCGGCTGTTGGCGGCTGCTGCATGTTAGCTGCTGATGTTGCATGCCTTTCGCTATTCTTGGTTATCCGTTTCCGTATACGCCTGACTCGCCTTACAGTCGATTACTATCTTTGACTTTCTTTATTTTTTTGTTTTTGGTTGTCATTTTTGCATGCTTTGCTACCACACACACACACACACACACACATACAGACACATTTTGTAGGCAACATTCCAAAGTGAAACGGAGTTATTCGACGCCGCCTTAGTCAATGATATTCGTGTTGTTTTTGTTGTTGTTGTTGTTGATGATGATGGCGACAGCGACGAAGACCACAGCGATGACAATGTCATGCGCAGCCACTGCACAAGCCGCTGCCGACATTTTAATGTTCAATGTCGCTTAGCGTGTCGGCGTGCACTTTATTCCAACTTTAGTTCAGCACAACTTGATTTTGCTATCAATTCCTTTACTGACTTTTCGACCGCAGATTTTTTTGTTTGTTTTTTACTACTCTATTTTTGCCTGCCCGCCAGCTTGCTTAGTACTTTATATAGCGGATGTTCAATTTCCGTTTTCCGACTCGATTTTTTTCTGTTTCCATATTTTTTTTGTGAAGTTTCTGGCATTTTGTTTTTACTATTTTTCTTTTCTGATTGAATAGTTGGCAAAACAAAATGCATAAAAAACCAGAAAGGCAGCTATTTTAGGCTTTGCCGAAACATATATACTCTTGCAAATGTTTTCCCAATTATTCTTCCTATGGCAGCTATATGCTATAGTCATCCGATCAAGCTGGTTTTCACATATAAGCTGCCTGCAAGAAGAAGAACCCCTTCTGCAATTAAGGTTTTTGTTAACTTTAAAACTCTTGCTGGAGTTTGCATACAGACAGACGGAGTTGGCTATATGAACTTGTCTTGTCGGCCTGATCAAGAATATATGTATATACTTTATATAGTCGGAGATGTCTCATTCCCTGCGTTGCAAACTTCATGACAAAGTCAATATACTCTTTTTTGCAAGAGTATAAAAAGCCAAAGGCAAATTGCGCGATGAATAATTTTCGGGTTTTGTTTTTACCATTTGCAGTTTTTACTTTCAAAATGCATTAAAAGCTACGAAATTAACAGCTTTTGTTGGCAATCGATTCATGCAAGTGAAGTTGCTTCTTTTTTTTAAGCTTATCAAAAATGCTTAAAAATTTCAAGTTGGCTGTGCGTTTCATGTCACATAAAGCGCGTGAATCATTTTTCAAACAAAGCCAAACTTGAACTTATATAAAATTTTTCAAAATGTGGGAATCGTTTGGCGCATCAAAAAGTCTTTGGGGCAAAATACTTGATGAAACAAGTCTACAAGCTAAACGCCGAACGCAAGACAAAAAAACACTCTTGGTGTTGGGCAACAGGGGCACGGGGAAATCAACGCTTATTGCTGCACTGCAGCAAACAAAAAATTCTTTTATACACAATGCCGGTCTGAAGTATGCATACCTCAGCATACGCGATGAATGTCACGAAGAGTTAACGCGTCTTTCGGTTTGGTCGCATGCCGAGGAACTGTTGGAGGCAAAACTACTACGCTTTGCGCTCAACGAGTCAAACTATGAACATGCAACGGTCATGATTGTGCTCTCAATGGCCGAGCCATGGCGCTGGCACACGCAGCTGAGCCATTGGCTGCAAGTGCTTAAAGCGCATATTGAATCATTGCATTTGGCGCCCGATGCATATGAAGCGGCAAAGAAACGACTCATAGCGAAATGGCATGAATATGACGATGAGTGTGTCTGGCATGCAAGCACGCCCAAAGAGCACACTTCAAATGAACACATTGACAAATTGTTTGAAGAGCTTAGCGCTGAGCAGACACCCGGGCTGCTTGAGTTGAATTACGGCCTGCCGATCATTGTTGTTGTCACAAAGACCGATGTGATGTCGAATTTGGTATGGCATTTTGACTACGATGATGCTCATTTCGATTTCATGCAAAAGTGGTTGCGTGAGCAATGCCTGCGCATTGGCGCTTCACTAATCTATACAAGTGCCAAAGCGCAAAAAAATTGCGTTACGCTATTAAATTACCTAAAGGCATGTATATATGCGCTGCCAAATGACTGTGTGCCACAAGTGGTGGAACGTGATTTGATTTTTGTGCCTGCCGGTTGGGATACATATGGCAAAATCAACATACTCAATGAACAATTGAGCGATTACCAGCAGCATTGCACTTATGAGGCATTTGTGCAGAAGCCCGTTGTGAAATGTGCATTGCCAACGGCTGCGGCAACCAAACTTGACAGTAAGTTGGACGAGCAGACTTTCTTTGGCAATCAACTGCAAGAAGTCACCGATGAAATGCTCTTGACGCACACCTCACCGCAGTCGACTTGGCAAAGGGAAAAGCCTGTGGCAAAAATGAAGTCACCAAAATGTGCCAAGTCTTTGGAGAAATTCTTTAATGAGTTGTTGATTAAGAAAACGACAACGGATGGCAATCGTTTCAAGGCTAAGCAGTCATCAGTCGCAACTGCTGAGGAGCAAACGCCGCCCACCGAAAGCATTGCCGAAACTTTGAAACGTTTATCAAAGTGATGCTAAGTCCAGTGACCATGGCCGAATTACGTATTGTATTGAAATTTATTTTTAAATTTGTATCTAAGCACACATACATATATATCAAAGGAAAATGTTTGATTTCTGTCTACACGCGTATCTATTGATGGCTTGCCAAATTTTGTACAGCAGCTCTGGCTTCTTGTACAATAAATTTGCTGCTTACATTGAAGCAAAACAAGCCGAAAGCAAATGAACGCACACGCAATATAAATCAAACATTTTTATTGCGTTGCCAAATCGCTGGAAAATTATACCAAAAATAACCAAAATAAAAAGCATAAACAAAAAAAAGCAGTCTTTCGGTCATGTCGACTTGGCGAGACTCAATTCCATTGATTAACTTTATTTGTGAGTCGAATTTGTCTTGAAGATCGAACTTAAATATTATAAAAAAGGAATTCACCATTTGAGAAGCACTGCGCTTCTTGAACAAGTTTCTAAATATGAACATATAAAGTATATTTTATCAAGAACTTGACACAAAACTTTAGATCTTAAGCGAGCAAACGTATATTTTGTTAAACAAACTCATCTTTCATATCTTATGAAATGTTCGTCTTAGTAAAAATAATGGCATATATAATAGTCTTGTATTCCTCTGACTTATCAAAAATGAAAATTTTAACAAATGATATGCCATCGCTCACTAAACTATGTTAAAGGTTATCAAAAAAAGCGAAAATTCTTTTCTTTTTGTCAGTTCTATGAAGGCGTTGCATTGTTACTGCAGTCGTACAATAACAATACTTGAAATAAAAATATAAAAAATTTAGCAATGTTGCTGCACATAAAAATTATTATAAACTGGCCTGGAATTGGACATGCACAGATCAATGAGCTTCGAGCGAACATAAACGCAGCTGCAGCCAAACAGTAAAAAAAAAAAGAAAACAATCATGCTAAGAACCATTGCAATGATAATTTTTTTTTGGTGATTTAGAGAGCACTAGATTTGAATTATTATTGTTAAATATGAATATTTATTGCCATTTGTGGCTTAACTGCAATTTTGGTTATTGCAATACGCTTGCCTTGGTTACCACACAAGCTTGGTTTGTATTTGAAGCTTATATAATGCGCTTTGTTTCACACAAAAGCAAATAAAATCATGAAATTATCAAATTTGATTTATTTTATTTGAAAAAAGTTATCATAATATTTATTATCATGTTTGGCATCATTACATACATATATAAAATAAACGCGCAGTTCATCAATAAACTATACAATGCAAATTAACCGAATTTGTTGCTTTGGCAATAAACAATTAAAAATATATTAGTACATGAATATAAAATATTTAACTTGTTGACTTTAGCAATCAGAGAAGTTCAATATAAATAATCGAATGTCATTAAAGCAAAGTTTGTACATAAATAACGACACCAAATCACGTCTTTAACAACTCAACATACAATTCGAATAACATTTATCGAGTAAGTTGCACAAATCTGCATAAAAATGTGTCAACACATGACATAAAATAATGCCAAAGTTTTCACAGCTTGCAAACGAAGCAGCAATAAAACACACACACACACACACACATAATAATAATAACAATAACAACAAGCACAAACGATGTTGCAATAATATATAACAATAAGCAAGGGGATATAAGAAAAAGTCGAAAAAAAAAGAAAAAAGGATAAAATTTCTATTGAAGCGCAACGAGTTGAGCACTAAGGTGAGACGAGCTGAGACGAGCTGAGAAGAGCAACTATAGAAAGTTACCGCACAACAAGAGAAGAGGCCAAAATGGCATGTGGCATTTGGCATGTGTGGCAACTCTAACATGTTGCCTAACTCGCACTTCATAGCACCAACATTGCTTGACAGTTCACAACTCTTCCCGTCTCACTTCATACACATGCACATTCACATGCACATGTACATTCATTGGCATGCCGCGTCGTGATTTTCATGCAATGCCTGCACTTTTCCATGCACGTCTGCATGACATGACTATGGCAGTCGTCGTGTGTGTGGATATGGGTATGGGTATGGGTATGAGTGTGGTCGAAGCACTTAGTAACGTTTCTTTTTCAACTTTTAGCCATTTAAATTTTTGCTTGTATGTTAGATGAAAACATCACATGAATAAATTTTACAACATTGCTTATTTGCAGTTTTGTTCAAGTTTAGTGGATTATATTGCATGCAGTAAGAATAATGCTTGAGTGCTATCGATTTGTTGTTGTTTCACATACACGTAGAAAGACAAAAGATATTTTTATTTTTTAATATTTATGTATGTGCATAAATGGCAAACTGAGAAATCTTTATGCCTTTCCGGACATTGTCGGTCCAACAAAGAAATGTGTCGAAATTTTTATGCTGTAAATCTTTATTTTTACAAATATATTTCCATAAATTATTCATTGACCTTATTTTTATTTTTTTACGATATTTTAATAGTAGAATTTGTGACCAAGAAAAGAAATTCTTAAATTAAATAACAGATTTTAAATGTGATTTTATAGCCAATTCTGAAATGTGTTAAGAATATTGGAAAATTGTGTAATTAATTGTGTTAAGCGAATTATTCAGTTCGGTAATAAATTTAATACAATTAAACGTTTCTGCCACAATGCAAATTTAATAACTTGCAAATGAAAATCAAGCTAAAATTTCAACGTTGACCAACCGCAACAGCCAAAAACACAATAAACCAAAATTAAAGCCACACTAATGAGCAGAGCCGAAAGAGACCAAAATGGTTAAAATGCAACACATTATGGCAAGGAGAGCGCAGTGCAGTGAAGTGGCATTGAATGGTTGTGAAGTGAATTAAAGTGAAACGTTTTGAGGGCGTAAAATATTTCGAAGTTTCAAGCGAAAGTTGAAGTGCCACACCGAATTACACAGAGTTCTGACTCTGGGCAGCGCCTGAAATGATGCAATATTTTTCAAACGACAGCATATAATAAGCAAATGCACAGACACACTCACACATAGACATTTCGAGCAAGCGGAAATGCGCGAATGTCACGTTTATGGTTAAAATATTTGAATTTTGCAGTTAAAGGCAACAGAGGCCATGCCTTGTCGCTGCAGGTCGCCAAAAACAAGCGCTTAATGAGTTGCCATGGAACAGTCAAACTAAATGCATTAAAGAACATGAAGCGTCAGTTTGTGTACCAAATAAAAAAAATATATATATTGATTACAAGTAATTATATTGTATTATAATAGATTACACAGTCTATAACTTTTGTAAAATTTCTTCATCCATTTTTGGTCTGCGGCTTGTTAGATGTTCAATTGGCATAAAACCCGTGTCGCCCAGATACCTAATCGATACGTAACCCTTTGGGCCGATAGTTAACCAAGTAATTGAGCCATGATTTAGTGTAATGCGTGACCAAGCCTCCGGTGGAAATTGTAGAGCACGACACACAAAATAGCGTATCACATTCGCATGGCCGACGATCAACAGATACGAATCGTTACGCTGCTCGGGCGATGCACGAAAAAAGTAACGCCGAAACGCAGCCTCAATGCGTGGCCCATCGCGATGATAGACCTCTTGCGGCCGCCATCGATGCGTTGGTGGTTCCGGCGGCACCGGCATGCCTTCCGGCAGCAAAGTGCATTTTTTTAACTTTAAAGGATCGAAATTGATCTCTTTAATTATTATCTTTGCTGTCTCCTGGGCGCGCGTCATTGTCGATGCAACAATATGGTCCCACTGAATGCCCATTGTGGCTAAACGTTGACCCGTCAAACGCGACTGAAGTCTGCCGCGTTCGGTTAGGTGATGAGTGCCATCGGTAAAATTAAGATATTCGCCATGTCGCACCAATATTATGTGACGCAATGCCAACTGTTCGGGCTTGTCGGGCGTCTCGTCCTCTTGCAGTTTATGCTGTAACTTACTTGCCAATGCTGTGGGTTCACGGCAATCCCAATTTTTTAGCCATGTACACGAACCGTTCCACGCATAACCGCCAGCATTGCTATCCTCTTCGTAGAAGTCGCTTATAAATTTAGTGGCAAGATAAGTTGCCAAGCAGCTCCCTGTGGTGGCAAGCAATATATTGATTTTATTACGATGCTTGCTCCAATTCATGCCTTCTTTTTTTTCAAAACTACAAATGTGTCGAACGTTAAAGACAAGCCTACGTGACATTGGACAAAGGCAAAACTTTTTCAAATGTTGCTACGAAAGGCATTTAAACTAAAACAATATATTATTTTACTTTCTTTGTTTTTGTATTCAAAATTTTACTGTGTTTTTGAGCTTTATCTATAGTTATTTGTATGCTACGTCTTCTGTATACCGGAATATCTTGTCATACAATTAAGTCTTTTTGATAGGCTTATTATAAAGCGAACTGCCACGATTGCTTGGTTTTTTCCCTTGTACTTTGGGTTCACTCATTCTATTCAATGGCGTAGGCCTGTACATATTGCCGCCAAACATTGCATCCGAGACTGCTGACATGTTGGAAAAATGAGAAACTGTGCTATGCACGGAATAACGACGTTTTGCTCTTTGGTATTTTGCTTCAATGCTTTCACGTCGATAACGTTTAATTCGACTATGACTTATTGTTCCTTTGTCGGCAATTCGTAGCTGCTTTGGATGTCGCTTTAACCAAGTCCAAGGTTTTGTCTGATCGAATGGCTCATGCATCAATATTGGCGTCTGGTCACCGAAGTATCTTCTTCCAACACCCTTTACAACCTGCCTTCGATTTGCATTGTCGTCGGGTATACCTGTCCTTGTGTAGTTACCTCTGGTTCCAGTAATCTTTGGCGCGAATGGACCTTCATTCTTTTTTGTTACACTTTGTCTTACACCAGGTTTCCTGCTTACAGTATCGCTATAATGATCAGAGATTTCATTGATCACATCTTTCTGCTTGCTTCGAGCTGTTGTCGGCTTCTGTGTTTCAATATTTGCAACTGCATCGATTATTTCATGGACATTTCCAGCTATGCGGTCAGTCTTATTGATTTTCTCAAGTACTTTTGCTAATTCTTTGCCACTCGGTGACAGTCTCCGATGTTCCGCAACTCCCTCTGTCGCTTGTCCATCTTTGCCTTGCTTTGTACGTTTAGACCGATCGCTGTCAATATCCTGGCCGTGTTTTGCTTTTCCACCACTTTTATGCACGTCGTGTCGTTTTTTCGGCTGACCACCAAATCCTACAGTTTTTTCTTCGTTTGATTGATTACTCTCTGGCTTTTCACCATCTTTATGATCACTTCTTGACTTTCCCTTGCCAGTATCACTCAAATCTTCTTGATTTACGTTCCTTTGATTGCCTCCTCGATCCCCTCGTCCCTTTTTGCTAGGCTTATTAGCTTCTATTGACTCGTGACTATCTTTATTGTCGCTTTTGGATTTTCTCATACCATTCTTAATATGATTTTCTTTTTGTCTCTGATTTCTGTTCAGATTTGTTTCTGCGGGGCCATCATTTTCAGTATCCTCCCGCCTCTTGTTTTTTTGTACGTTTTCTTTATCGGCTCCAGTTCTTTTTATTGTCGGCTTTATTGTATCATCAGCCCTATTTTCACCTCGTTCGACTTTTCCTTGCTTAATTTTTTCACCTTCAATTTTGTAACTATCTCCCTTTTGCCTGTTTCCACTGTCAACTCCATAAACACTCTTGTTACTTTCACTCACTTTGTTTCTACCGCCATAGTCGCTAGCCCGCTGGTAAACAGGTTCTTCATTAGTAAAAGGTTCAAAACTTTCTCTACTACGATATGTCTCAAATGTTGCAAAACAATTTGCTTCAGACTGGTCGTTAGTAATTTTACCAGTGTCATCGCATCCTAACCGCTCCATTCTTTCACCAATCGCATCTGCACGATAACCAACTAATAATTGTGCATCAATGCCGGCATATTGTCCGTCAATATTGTAAAAACTCTGAGGTTTGCAACGAAATTGTCCAGTAGAAACACATGAACCGAAGCAGTCAGTTTTATCTTTGTCACCGGGCGGATTCAGACCCATAGCTTTAAACATGCCAGATGAGATATCACAACAATTTTCATCGTCTGGCGCTTCAGTGAATATGGCACGCATTATCTCCAATAACTGATCTAGACAATTATTTCTAAGCGGATCACGTAGATTACCATGTTTGTCGAAAATACCAAAGTAAATATCACAATTTTCAGTTGCCAGCGGTATGCGGCATGACTTTCTTTCACCATTTCTCATATTAAGCGTTCTACCAAAGTTACTAAAGCTCAGTTTATAAAGGAAATTCATGACATCAATAGGCGGACGTTTTAATGCGTATGCCAACTTCATAATGATATGATGATTGTCGACGTACCACATTCGCTTCATTGCATTCTCAATTAGAAGCATATCCATTGTGCTTGCGGGTGGATTGTGGCGCATGACACATCTCACTGACTTTGGATAGGATCTATTGTGACGACATTGGTCAACATCGCTGACAGAAACTGGCGCACAAATTCGACAGGAATGGCTGTCCATTTTGTAATTCTGGAATTAGAACACCAAAATCTGAAGACAGAATACGAATAATTTATTCGCATTTGCGTTTGTCCTAATGATTAAAATTTGACTGAGTACTAATTTTTTTTCTTTACAATCTCCTTAATCAAGTGGAATTTAAAGTCAATGCTAATATTACACATATATTTTTTAGCTTTGTAGTAGAAATAAGGTTATTCACTCTCTTTTACCGTGACCATCTGATCTGCTGCTTACAACGATTTTATATTAATTTTACAAATTAATAATTTTGATGAGCAGTTTTTTTCTTTTTAACGTTTTTATTTTATTATGCATGTTGACTAATTTTTGCTATCGAATAACAGAGTTACATAGTTTTTGGCATTATCATTATAAATTCCTCAATCCCTCGCGATACTATTTATGTCTATATATCCTACTATGGGAAGCCATACTTTTTGAACTTTTAATTGTTTTTAATTTTTGTGGTTTTCGATTACTAGATGAATCTAATGAGTTTGGCTTGTACATACCTCCGCCAAACATTGCGTTCGACTTCGTAGACATGGTGGAACCTGTTGAAACTGTGCTCTGTACTGAAAAGCGACGTTTTGCTTTTTGGTATTTTGTTTCAACGGAATCCCGACGATAACGTCTAATTCGACTGTGACTTATTGATCCTTTGTCGCCAATTCGAAGCTGCTTTGGATGTCGCTTTATCCAAGTCCAAGGTTTTGACATATCGAAGGGTTCATGTAGTAATACTGGCGTCTGTTCTCCAAAGTACTTCTTCCCGCTACCCTTAACAATTGATATCGGTTTCGCCACGACTCCACTTGAATTTTTGTGGCTATCGACAGCTTTTGTGACCCGTGGTGGCGTTCCTTCACTACCCATACTTACCTGATATCGTTTTGAACCATTTCTACTGCCAACAGCTCCACTATAATAATCAGAGATTTCATTTATAACATCTATTTGCTTATTTCGATGAGCTGTTGGCTTCTGTGTGTCAACATTTGCAACTGCATCGATTATTTCGAGGACATTGCCAGCTATGCGCTCAGTCTTATTAACACTATCGAGAACTTTTGCCAATTCTTTGCCACTACGTGTTAGTTTACGCGGTCCCTGTGATTTCCTAATTGCTTGTCCATCTTTACCAATTTTTCCCTTTCCACGGCTAAAATGATTATCCCGATTATCTACCTTTTTGGCTGACGCGCGTTTTTTCTTGTATTGGTTTTCAGAACCTTTTATTCTGCTTACTCTTTTAGCGCTTATCAATTTTTTCTTTCTATTTGCATCATTACCTCCTTTATTTTCTCGTCTTTGATTGTCTAGCCCAGTATTTTTGCTCTCATTTTCACCTCGCCCATCTCGTCCCCTAATTCCTTCTTTATCTCCTCCTCCATTGTTTCCAAGCCCATTTCTTCTATCATATTCGCCTTCATAACCGTGTGACTTATTTTTAATCCTCCTTCCTTCTATTGTTCTATAGTGTTCTTTGTCATATGCACCGTCAAACCCATATACCCCTCTATCACCATTACCGAATCTATCATCTTGCTCGAAATCGATTGTTTCTTCTCCATTTTCAGGCTTGAATGTTCCAAATTTGCCTCTTCCTCGAACTGCTCCGTATTTCGAGGCAAAACAATTTGGATAATAAGCCTGGGCATCTTTACCTTTACCTAAGCCTTCACAAGCTAACCACTCTACTCTTTCGCCAATCGCATCTGCTCGATAGCCAACTAGCGCTTCTGCACGCACACCAGCATACTGTCCGTCAGTGTTGTAAAAACATTTAGGTTTGCAGCGAAGTTGTCCAGTAGAAACACAGGAACCGAAACAGTCTTTTTTGCTTCTATTGGCTGGTGGACTCAGACCAATAGCTTTAAACATGCCTGATGACGTATCATCATCTTCATTGACCTCAATTGTAGTTTCAGTGAGTATTTCACGCATTATCTGCAATAACTTCTCTAGACAATTGGTACTAAGCGGATGACGTAGATTCCCATGCTTATCAAAAATACCAAAGTAAATATCACAATTTTCAGATGCCAGCGGTACACGGCATGATTTTCTTTCGATATTTCTTATATTAAGAGCATTGCCGAAGTTACAGAAACTCAGCTTATAAAGGTAATTCATGACATCAATAGGCGGACGATTTAATGTATTCGCCAACTGCATGATAATATGTCTATTATGATTGTACCACATTTTTTTCATTTCGTTCTCTATAACAAGCGTGTCCATTGTATTGACAGGTGGGTTGCGGCGCATAACACATCGCACCGACTTCGGACAAACTTTCTTGCGAGAATTATGACACTGATCGACATAACTCACTTGCGGTGGGATTAACGGACTCGCCGCACAAATTCTAAATGAAATGCTCATTTTGTAATTCTGCTTTTAGATAACAATAATTTGAAAACAAAATACTAATAATTTGTTGTCATTGGCGTTTCATCTAATGATTTCACATAAACTGAGTAAGTTAAAAGCAGATAAACTTAAAGTGCTTAATCGTTGTGATTTAACCGTTATTCTTAACCCACAAAACCGTTTTCTACAAAATATATATCTGTGTATCTGTGTTCTTTATTTAAGTATTGTTCGTAATTCTCTATGAAGACCTTTAAGAAGTGAAGAAAGGTGCATTTGTCCTGTTACTATATTTTATTTATCTAATTTTTTTCTTCGAATAAGAGAGTTACATAACTTTCGCATATTCATAATTATTTCGTTTTGTATACTATTATTTGCTGACCTCGAGCCTGTTTTTCTTATCTAATTATTTGCTCATCTCAACAGCTTTCTTATTTAGGCATTGCTATGATTGACTATCATTATTGCTTTTGATTTTATGTACCAAATATTGGTTGAATCTTTTTTGAAGTATTGGAAAATGTACTTTCTATTGACAAACGCTGGTTTCCTTTTTTAAATTTTTCTTCAACCGTTTGCCGTCGATATCGTCGGATATTACTATAACTTGCTTTTCCTTTATCATCAAATCTAATTTGATTTGGATGTCGTCTCAGCCAAGTCCAAGGTTTGGTTTTATCAAAAGGTTCATGGTGGGATATAGGCATTGGTTCAGCAAAGTAATACTTTCGACTTTTACGTTTACTGGTGACAGTATCGTCGTTATTATCAGATACATCAAAAATCATATCCAAATGTGACTTATCATCAGGATAAAGAAGTTCGTCTTCGGAATCGATCGGCTTAGTAGGTATTTTATATATTTTAGGTAGTTCTGTGCTATTTATAACTGGTATAAACTTTTTTTCCATTCTGTCAAGTTTCTTATTTTCACTTTCACCTGGCAAAACACTTCTTAACTTTTTGGGCCCTTTTTTCTCGCGACCTTTGTATCTGGTTGTTATTTCGTGATCAAATCTTGGCCAACTTATAAAATCTTCTTTATTTTCGTCGTCGTATTTCGATTTAACATCAAATACACAATAAGACTGGTTTTTAGCACCATTGCAAGAGTCATTACATCCCAACCTCATAATTTGTTTACCAATTGCATCAGCACGATAGCCCACTATACCTCCCACTTTCAAGCCGGCATATTGTCCATCAATTTTGTAATTATTGTACGGCTTGCAACGCAGCTGCCCTGAAGAATCACATGAATTGTAATAATCACTTTCGTTTCTGTGGGTGGGCAGCTGCTTTATATTCTTAGATTTTGATTCAATAAATAAGCTACTAACATCGCTCTTTTTCCGTTTCTCCATTTCAGCGAACGCGACACGCATTATTTGCAATAATTGTTCCAGACATTTTATCCTTAGCGGATTACGCAAATTGCCATTATTATCAAATATTTCAAAATAGATGTCATAGTTTGCTGAAGTTAATGGTACATAACATGATTTTTTTCTTCTATTTATCAGTTTTACAGCTTGCCCAAAGTTGGTGAAACTCAATTTATAGAGAAAATTCATGACATCAAACCGCGAACGATTTAATTCGAAAGCCAAATACTTGATAATATATCGATTATCACTGTACCACAATCGTTTCTCTTCATCTTCCATGTCACGAATTGTTTTCGTGCTAGCCGGTGGATTACGCCGGACAACACAACCCACTGATTTTGAATTCAATTTACGGGGTTGATTCACATCGCTGCTGTGCGGTTTGATTATCCCAGACGAAGCACAGACTTTACAAGAATTGCTTTTCATTTTGTAAAACTTTTATTAGAATAAAAAAATTAGAAAACACAATACATTTAATGTATATGTCATTTGCTTTTCAGCTGACAGTTTGAGCAAACACATTGATCAGATAATTTTATCAATGATGGATTTTGTTACACAAGGCGGGAGAACAATTATCATTTTTCGTTAGTAACTTTTATTGTACAAAAATAATATCAGATTTTTTTTTTATTTTAACCAAAGTATGTTTAATGGATTTAATTTTGCTATCGAATTATTAATAAAACAATTTTTGGCACAATATTTATTATTTGGTCGTTTAACTTAAGCTTCTCTTTCGCTTCTGCTTCGGACGATGCATACCTATAATGGCACTCTTGGTTTTTAGCTGCATGTCGTGCATAGATTTTAATTGGCCGTACATATCGCCAAACATTGCATTTGAGTTCCTTGAGTCGGTATCCGAAAATGTGCTTTTTATTGAATAGCGGCGTTTTGCTTTTTTATACTTTATTTCAAAAGATTCTCGCCTATATCGTCTAATTTGACTATTAGATATTTTTCCTCTATCGGTGGCTCGCAATTGGTTTGGATGTCGCCTCATATATGTCCAAGGCTTTAACGGATCAAAGGGTTCATGGTATAACAATGGTATCGGTTCACCTAAGTATTTCTTAGGTTTGTTAAGGCCTGCAATACCACTGTAATGCTCTGAGATTTCATTAATCACGTCGAATTGTGTATTACGGCGTGTGGTTGGCATCTCTGTATCAATATTTTTTACTGCGTCTATTATTTCATTAACATTTTCGGCAATACGATCTTTCGTATTTACATTTCGAAGTACATTAACCAGTTCTCTTCTATTCACAACAGCATTCTCTTTGCCTTCTTGTCGATACCCGATAAATGCATTATCACCTAAAGAATACCTTTTTCTCATACCGCTGTTGTACGCACCAAACTCTCTAGATTTGTCATAATGCGAACCAAACATTTCATATCTGTCATCAAGCTGTCCAAACTGCTTAGAATTGTCATCCTGCGTACCAAACTGATTAGAAGTTTCATCATGCGGACCAAACTGTCTAAAACTGGCATCATGCGTACCAAAGCTTTCATCGCCGCGCAACCTATTTTCGTCATAATTTTCTTTATCTTCAACAAAGCCAACATGTTTTACTAGTTTTTTATCTCCATAATTGTAGTCATTGTAGTCATTGGAGTCATTGTAGTCATTATAGCCATTGTAGTGATTGTAGTGATTGTAATCATTGTTGCCATTGTCTTCTGAGACATTTATTACGAACGTATCCTCCACATATCTTTTTAGGTCTTCAGCATTTTGTTTACCTTCTTTTCCAAAAATATCACGCCTGTGCGCTTCCTTTTTTCCAAAATGCTGTTCATTAGATCTATTTCCCCCCATTCCGGATTTGAATAACTCCGAACAACTGGCGATCTTAGCCTGTGTTTGTTGTGCACTTCCTTTGTCAGAGAATTCACAAGCTAGCCGTTTGACGCTTTCACCAATTGCATCTGCAGGATACCCAACTAATACTTCTGGTTTTAAGCCGGCATAACGTCCATCAAAGTGATAGAAATTCCGAAGTTTGCAATTCGAATTTTTTTTAAATTGTCCATTGGAAACACAAGCACCAAAACAAGAAGGACTCTTGTCCCTTTGTCCAGGTAGATTTACACCCATAGCTTTAAACACACCAGTTCGGGCCCCACGATCAGCCTTATCCGCATTCGGCGATTTGGTAAATATAATACGCATTATCTGCAATAACTGCTTAAGACAATTTGTCCTAAGCGGATTTCGCAGATTTCCATGCCTATCGAAAATTCCAAAATACACTTCGTAGTTTGCCGTGGCCAGCGGTACATGGCATGATTTATTGCCCGCATTTTTAAGATTGAGTGCTTTGCCAAAGTTACAAAAACTTAGTTTATAAAGGTAATTCATGACATCAACAGGCGGACATTTTAGTGCGTTTGCCAATTGCAATATAATGTACCGATTCGTGTTAAACCATATCTTCTTTGTTGCATCCTCAATGAGTAGCGTTTTCCTTGTGCTGGCGGGTGGATTACGACGCATGACACATCTAACCGACTTCGGCTGGGATCCGTTCTGCACATGACTGCCTGGCGATGTGAGTAGCGGTTGCGTTGCACAAATATTGCATGAATGCCCTTTCATTTTGATTTTCTGATATTAGAAAACAAAAATTTCAAAACAAAATATATATAATATTTGTCATTGGCATTGTTTTTTTTTTTTCAAATGATTTAACTTAACTGAATTTTTCAATTATAAAAATCCTTGTTTAAATTAATTTTTTATAACTTTGACAAAACATACAACGATCTTAACTTTAAATTATTTGAATAAGTATTGGAATAAGTCATTGAAATTTTATCTGATCGCAGGCATTTGCAAAAGTCGTTATGACAGTACAAAGTTCGATTATACTCTCAGTTTTCTTCGCTTAAAAATCAAATTAGACATGAAAATCCTTTATTCGCTCCAGTAGCATTTTGTTGGCACCTTTCAACATACTCAAAGTTTGAGTATTTTCCTTTTCAAATATAATAACTAATTTAACTTCAAACATAAACTTCACGGTCAGACTTTTCTACACTTTACACCAATTTCAGTTTTCAAAGTTTTTAAACAACTCTTTACACTGCTGATGTTGCTGTCTCCGGCTATGCTATGAAGTGACGTTTATCATTAAAAACTTTTACAATGTTGAGATTTTACTAAGCAAATTAGAACCTTTCATTTCTTTGCTGGTAAACTGTAAATAAAAAAAAAAATGTACATAAATATATATAAAATGACCACGAAGAGAAAAAGTACTATCGTGAAATCAGAATCAATGAAATGCAAAAAGCTTTTACTAAGTTGTTGTTGTTTTTTTTTTTTTTTATTCTTATTCTTAAATAACTTTATAAAGTTTCCGGTTGATTTAATTTGAAGTCAGAAAACTTGTCATACCCAAAGGCATGCTTAGACAGACCAGTTCCACAAGTCTTAGTGGTTTGGCTTGACGCTTGTACATTTGATGGAATTTGTGCGTGTTTGCGTTGAATGTTCACTGCTTAGTTAGGAATTTATGATTACACACGCAATAAGAGACAGAGAGAGAGTGCAGAAAAAAAGGACAATTGTGCTCGTTGAAAAGCAACCAGACGGTTGTTGTATTTGTTGCTGTTGTTGTTTGAGTGTTTTGAATTAGTGTGGCAGCAATGTCCGATATAATGAAAGGATTTCAACTTTTTGATTAAATGAAAATTTCATTTAGAATATTCAAAGCGAAAGGACAAGTAAAAATTGAATAACGTAATACCAGACAGTCGTCGCTTTTCTCTCTTGTTAGTCAAAACGTTTGCCAGCGTAAAGTGAACTACAAAAGTCACTTTAAGCACGTTACTAATAAAACGAAAAAAAAAAATGTATTTATCGCATAGTCAAAACACTTAAAAAGTTACTACTACAAGAGTTATTAAAACGAATATGAGAAATTTAAACTTTAACTATGCCATTTGAAATGTACATAAAGTGTGATTCACCGCCAATAAGAAGATTTTGCGCACATGCTGAGTTCCTTGTAAATTGCACTTGAGGCATTTTACAAGTATTTTCACATGTCAGTAACACTACACCTCACACACACACACACTTGTGCATATATTTATGTGCATACAATGACGCACAGACTTACGGTCTTACGGTCTTACTGTCTTACTGACTGTCTAACGTCTTACATTGAGTTGTTAAAACAAGCCACTTGAGGTAACATAAAGTGTCATACGTATGTATATGTTTATGTGTATGTGTCTTAACGTATCTGCATTCATATAGCGCAAGGATTTGACAAATGCTTGGCAGCGAGACGAACAACGTATAAGACTCATGGCAAGCCGCAAACTCAAACTCGTAACTTTAAAAACACTTTTGGCTACGAATGTGTTAAGAAAAAATATGACTTTTCTTTTGTATAAAAATCAAAGGACCTTGACAAAGTTTTGGCTTTTTCAGGTAAGCTGCAGAAACTTAACATTGAATAATGTTTTAGTATTTATAAAATATTTGAATAAAATTGTTTTTACTCATTTTTCACGTCACGTTAATTAGTGTAGTACGAAAGTGCCAAAAGTACACATTTATGCAATCATGTTATACGCGTCTGCCAACACACAAACGCACACACACACACACACACACAAAATACTTCAAATGAAACTCAAAGCGACGGTGTCAACGACATGACATACACTTACATAATTCAACATGTTGTTGCTGACATTTGTAACTTGTCTGTTAAAAAGACGCACACCTCATGGTACTTTCATTTTGTATGCGATTTCATTGCTTAATTACGTAACTACTAAATGTCATTATTAAAGTTTTTTTTTTTTACTTTTGCAACATTCATGTGAATATGTTAAATATGTCTGAATGTGCTTGACACCCTTACAGCAGTGTCTGACGCACGGTTGTCATGTCCTGACTGTAAAAGTGTGTTTATGTTTTATTTGTATTTAAACTTGTTTTGAACATGGTACACACAATGTTCGAATGTAAAATTTATGTCATGTTAAGTGAGCTAGTTTTGTTTTTGACAACACAATGTTGCACGCAATGAAATCAAATGAGCAAAAAAAAAAGGCATAAAAGAGATAATTAAATGAGACAGAATTATTGTATAAATGTTGGAAAATCAATTTTTATTTCATATGCAAAAAAGGACACAATTCATTATTACAACTTACTACTTTATACGAATGTACTGAAAATATGTATTAAAAAAAATAAATAATTTAATGAAGTCGATAGAAGTTTTAGTTTAGGGAAAAGTTTTTCGGTTTCATTTCGGACAAACTATGTGACTCTTGGCTTCGAAAAAAGTTCTCCACTATGTTTCACATTTCTTAATGTCATTTAAAAAAAATTAATTGCTTCGTTAATAGCAAATTAATTGAGCCTCAACGCAACATAAACAAATTAAGATTGCTAGATACAATGGAATTTCGTATGCATTGTTAATAAAGCATCAATCAAAACTAATAGAGAAAAAGAAGCTTTTAAGAATACGACAAACTGTGAATTTACATGCCATTAAATTGATCTTTCTATTAAAAGTGCCAGAAGTAGGGTTACAGTTAGAGTTGCCAGAATAGGGTATATAAGAACACATATATATAATATTCACATATGATCACTCATATGGCGAACTTTGAATCGTAAGGTTTGGCAAGCACTTTTGTGCTGACTTATCAGGCAGGCTGAAACAAGTTTGCAGCTCTTAAAGGTGTCATTGGGATGTTATGTACAAATAACAACAAAGTAAGTTTGGTGTTTGTAATACTAAAACATATTTCATCCTGTTAGTTTGTGTTAAGAGTTATAAAAACAATAAAACAACGATTCAAAATAAAATAAGAAAATTTTATAACAAAATGGCAATCATAAGATCACGCCCACAAACCAATGCCATGGAGGTCTACAAGGCAATGGAGCACTATGGCGGACCAGCAACTGCCGCCATGATTGGCGAATATATATCAAATCTGAATAATGTCGATATACAATACATAATGCCATTCATCAAGCACATTTTGAAACATGCAGTCGACATGGGCTTCATGAAGGTCGTCGATGACACATACTTTCATTTGGTTAATCCCCATACACAAACGATAAAATTGTGAATCAATGATATCAAACTAATATCCTGGCTTTATGGAATATTTTTTTGCGGAATATATTCTATCATTGTTGGTTATGTTTTGCATTATTGCAACTTTATGTAATATTTTTTGTTGTTTTAAAAATAATAAAACGTCATTCAATTGCCGCATCCGAAATAAAATAAATGAAGTAACATTCTCCTAGACTTGTTCTTCTAAGACCATTGATAGGTTTTTACAAAACTACACACAATCAAATATAAAAAATTAAAAAAAATTTCCAAAGACAAGCGTACATTTAAAAGTCACTGTAATAAATAATAATTGCATTAAGCATGCGCAATAATAATCATGACAAATGCACTTGAATACAATACCGCCCAAAAGAAAAGGACTGACTTCAACTCGACTGCACTTTTATTGCAATTTGTGTCCTTGACACAAATTCGCAGAAAGAACTTTATGTTGAAACTTTTGATTTCGCAAGCAAATAATAATACTTAACTGCCGACAAGCAGTCAACTGTGTGCAGCATTCAGGCAGTCGCCACTTTAGGTAATATCATAGCAGCAAATAAAGAGAAACATAACGAAACACGCAAAGCAGATGGAAAAAAACAAATCGAAAAATATAAAAATGAATAGCGAAAATTGAACATCCGCCGCGTGCTTCCGCCATCAGTGAAAGAAAACGAAAATGGCGGCCAAGTAATATAAAAAACAAAAAAAAAGAAATACCACTGTAAAAGTTGAGTAAGAAGCCGCTGGGCATGAAGAAGTGGCGCCTCGCGGTTTTTTGGGTCACATTGCAATGTGACGTTTCAGGCTTGTGCGAATGAAGGCCAACCAAAGGAAATTGCACTAAAGTTCTTGGAAGTCAAGCAGTGCCAGGCCAACAAAAGAAATTCCGTGCTAAAGAATGAACGGAAGCAGCAAACAGAATATAAAAAAAAAAAAACAACAACAAAGAAAAAAAAGCAATATGAAAAGGACATCGTAATTACACGCGACCACGATAAGCATACGAAAGGAAGAAAAATTACAGAGGAACATCTTGTCACGCTAAACAAATGACGCCAAGGACTTGCAAGGAGTTGAACTATTTTTCTATTTGACTACCACCACACCACCACACCACTCAACCCCCGCCCACCCAATTCATATTACCACATCGTATTTCTTACGCTTTTATTGCTGTCCGTCTTATTCGATGCAACGCAAGAAATATCCTTGTACACTTGGCTGCCTCGCTTTCCTTGCTGACGCTCGGGCATGCTGTCTGGTTGGTTGATTCACTGGTTGGCTACCAAGGCATTGCGGGACACAGAACGGTATGGCATTTTTTGCAAATTACCATAATAATAATCAAATTTGTGTAAAATTGCAAAATGCAAAACGGAAGTGGATTGCTACAAACAATTTTACTATCGCTCGCATTCCAACTCGCACTTGTGCTTTGGCCCACTATCTCATCACAATCTTTTCACTGAGTGCATACTGCACTGCTCGGCAAGCATTTGTTTACCCTACACAAGCTAACGACAATTTGTCAAGTTCAAGCAGCCATTTGGACCATTATCTGTTAAAGTCACTTACAAAATGTTTCTTGCTAGTAATTTCACCTCTTCAAATAAAATATAAATAACTCAACACTTTCTTACCATGTTAATTTTTTTTTATAATTGTTAATAATAAAAATAATAATAATAATAATAATAATAGCATAGCAATAGCGTATAGTAGCATAATTGTTTCAGCAAATATTTAAAGCGCACAAGCGCTTCATCAAAGCCGTTGGACACAAAAGGCTGTGTGTAATTTCCTTTTTATCAGCAACGCATTTTAGTTAATGGAAATATTTATTTGTATAGTGTTTTATATGTATTTTATTCTGCTTCCTCTATTTGCAAAAGTTGTTTGATGAATTTTATTCTGTACTTTTTTATAAGTCAACTTTTACATTTATACATTTTCTCATAAACCAAATCGAAATGACAAATTACACTCAAGCAAATGAAGTTTTCCGTTTGTCCGGCAGCCACTTAAGTAAAGGAAATGAGCTGAAAATTGTATTACAAAAACTAAATTTTCATTTGGCTACATTTTGCAGTTGCTGAAAGTTGCACATTTTAATTAAAATATATTTTTAATGTAAATTTTCAAGTGTATGTTGACTGAATATGATTTTTGCAACAAAATGTCAAAAGATATGAGTTTGGTAATCAGGCAAAAGTTATATAATATAAGGATTATAAAAGAGTTTTCATATGAGTGTATATGAGTATTAAAAACGATGAGCTTTTAGAATATGCAACTAACTTCACTTTATTGCAATTACTGAAAGTTAAAACGATAAACAAATTGTAAATGCTTACATTTTGTTTGTACGTTTCAAATTAAGCGCAATGAAGAAACAACAAAAGCACATGTAAGACCAAAAAACGCGACAAGTTTGCTAAGCTTCAAGCATACATGTGCGTTAAGCTTGAATGCAATCTTTTGTTACTTTGTTCAAATGCAAATCTTATGCCACACACACACACATACACACGCACGCAATAAACATGCACGCAAGCAGATGACTTTGAATGAACGACAAAACGCATAAATGTACAATGACAAAGCGAAAGCAGCAAAACCCGCGGAACAAGTAGCGATGGCAGTAGAAGCAGAAGTTCAAGCTGATTTTAACTTGAAATCCTCAGAGGATTATGTCACGTCACCCACTGGCAGCGTACTAAAAGCAAGTACTAAAAGCAAAATGGCAAAGAAAAGAAAGAATAAATTCAAAAGCGAAACGTATCGACAAACTACAAGGATTCAAATGCCGCCTGCTCAAGTCAAGTCGTCATGATCAAAGCTTTGCTCGTAACTTTACGCAATTGTAAAACTTTTACGCTGTCTAAGGCAAGTGTGGTAAGAATACGACCACGTAAGTCGCTACTGCTGGCTGACACGGCTCACGAGCTGAGCGAACAAAGCCATCTCCATGGCAAAGGGGCTGGCAGCAAGAGCAGTTGTCTTCATTTTCACTCAGCAAACTACGAAACCGAAAGCTTTAAACTTTGTGTTAAGCCTTGAATTGAGTCAAGTTGAAACGAATCAAATGCGAGGCGAGAAGTTTCCATTGCTTCGTTTTTCAAATGGGCGCACTCATCAGCTTCTTCGTCATATATATATATACATATATATAATAAATCCGCATGCTGTGCATAAATCAAAGGAAAATTGAATTTTAACACAAAAAGCCATGCATACGCCAAGGCGTAACAGCATGCCGTATGCATTGAAGTTTTTCATGAATAAAATATTTGCTTAGCAACATCATCATTATCATTATGAACATGTTTGTCGCATAAAAGGCAAAAGTTCACAACGTGCATGCATTTCTTACTTATATACAATTTTAATAATATTTTATGCAAAAGGGTCTTAAGTTGTGCCAGTTAATATTTCATATGCAACGAACAAAGCTTTCATTTTCAATGATATGAAATGCACTTTAATGTAACTTTTCAATATTAGTTCGAATTATTTGCATTTTTTCTTCAACAATTAAAAAAAAATAAAATGAACTTACACATGCATACTTACATATATGTAAATACACACTCACACTTTCCGACACATGACACGCTCAACACATTTTATGCAATTTCATGCGAATAATGCGCTTATGAACTAAGTAACCAATAACAACAACCACTATAAATACCGTAATACTGTCAATGAGTTTGCCCTGTCAGCAGGTCAACATGACTTCACGCACCGTATCGAAAATTACTCTGACTCCATTGTCAAATACACAAACGTTGGAGTGCCATAGCTTAAAATAATAATGTTAATGCCCACACATATGCTATTTTATGTTTAAATGTGTATAAACATAAACATGCAACATGAGACGCAAAGTTCAGGAAGTTGTTGCTTTGACAAGTAATTTAGTTTCAGTGCTGTAATTGATATAGTCTAAAAGCTTTGGTTTAATGGAATGGTGAGCATAAAGAGTAGCAAAAAATGCAAATTCGATTTAATTATAAGTTTACTAAATTAAAAAAAAAAAAAAAAAAAAGGGGCTGCTTAAAAGTATGCTTTAAAAAATGTAAATGATTAAATGTGCAACTTGCATGCAGGGAAAGACAAAAGAGTATTCCAAATCTGTGCATCAGCCGCTTAAATAGCTTGCATGTCCATGTACTTTACTTTTAGTCATAAAAATTTAAAGAACACAGCATAGTTTTAAGCAATTTTCTTTAATGTTTTCTTGTTCTATTAGTTGTTTACTATAGGGCATCGACAAGCTTGGGCTAAAAAACAAAAAATGTGACTCAAGCCATTACCTGAACACACACGTCGCTTTTGTCCGCTCTCTGTTCATTTTTACTACTTTTCATTTTGTTGTTACATGATACATTGAGCATTTTTTCCCGCCGGGTTTTGCAACCCATGAATTCACTGGGCCGACATTAGCAGCACGTGTACGTAAAGCTTGAGTTGTGAAACGGAAAACAAGCGGAAAATTCCCGGCAAATAAACAATAAATTATTCACCACATTCTCCAACACTTCTCATTTTATTTCACCATACATACTACGCACTGTTTTTTTGCCGGTTTTATTTATTTAAAGAACTCATGTTTTATGCTTTCACTACTTTTATGTATTTTTACTTTTTTTTCTATAGGCAGAAAAACAGAGAACGCGAGAATTTCTAAGTTTTCTTTCATGATTATTTGAGCTTAAATTTTCACGTTTCAGTCTCGAGGCGTCGCTTGAATTTGCAAAACGTGTTTTTCGCCATTCGAAAAGCAACAATTGTGCAATCAATAATTTTTGTCCAATAAATAAATTAAAAAAAAAATTAATTTAAAAACAAAATATCCTTTTTAAGAATTTTTAAGTTTAAGCACACTTTAAGCTTAAGTTTTGCATGCGTGATCAGCTATTTTAAATAAATACAATAAAATATAAAAGTGCTCGCCAAAAAATCAATATATCATATTGGAAAAAACAAAGAAAAGGTGATTCCAAGCGAAAGTATAACCAAAGTGATTACACAAAGCTGCCTTAAGATATTTAAAAAGTTTATATGCATAAAGTTAATGTTTTAATAAGTGAATCGATTGCTTGATTTGTTAATGAATTGTGTGCTTTTGTAAGTAATACAGAAATTCTTGATTTGTTTATGCCAAATACTCAAAATGTATACGGATTTATCTTTATGAAGCGATCTTAACATTGGTAAGCATAAGTGGCGGCTAGATATATAGCATATTTGATAATATTTTGTTTTTATAGTATAAGCCAACAGTTACCCAAGATTATAGTAGAAATGTATGTTGCCCATTCTAATGTTCGATTATCCAAACCAAAGCAGACTGAACCAAAACAAAACGAACTTTATACAAAGAAACTTATGCAATTTTACTGGTGACGCTTATTAATTTTCATAAATCTTTAACCATTTTTCTAAACTAAAAGAAAAAAAACAATACTTTAACTTGTTTCGGAATAAACTTCATATCATCATACAATACATATTTGCTAATAACTACATTAGTATCGAAATTTTTGAACAAAGTGACACTATTACATTCTTAACTACAATCAATTTTGCATGTTAATTGGTTACCTACAAGATAATAAAAGCAGTAATAGTAAAATTTTAGATTTTCTCAACAACAATGCAACAATGTTTAAGCCTGATCAATAGTTCGTCTCCTTCTTACCCACAGAGAGGTTTCTCATTTGCCTTCACATGAACATGCCCAGTCATTTGAACACCTTGACTCGCACGTTCAACGACAGTCGGGGCAAATTACATGCACAGACTCATTACACTCATACCCAATGACAAGTATCGAGTTTTAATGACCCACTTTCGAGCTCAAGACTATTTACAGAACTTACAACAATAAGAAATAAAAAACTTAAACGAACTATTGGTTTGTTCTAATTCTTCGAAATATACAAATAAAAGAAAATCCCCAAAAACAATTTGTTTTCTGACAATAACAACAACATCTACTGCCAATGAACGAACGAGTGTTTGCCATAACAAATAGTCTATTTGCAAAAGTGCATACTGCAGGCCAAGCACCTGAGAGCAAACCGATACTTATGCGGCTTCTAAAGTGCAGTGATGTGCAAACAACAAGCCACACCCGCCATGATGTTGACGACATGCGGCATGCACTGCAAAGAGAAGACGAGCTCAGTGCGACGCTAGAGTGTATTAGCGAAAGATAGAAAGATAGAAAATGCCAAAGTGAAAGTCATTACCTTTGCGAGGTGAAAACTTTTTTTTTTAATAGAAAACGGCGTGAAGATAAAACAAAGAAAATAAATTAATGGAATTACAATTTCAATGAGTGTAAGACAAAGCAAAAATAAAAATAAAATAAAAACAATCGAAATTAATTCAAGGCAAGCTTCAAGGATGATCACAAGCGACATGCAAACATGCTTTGTGCAACCTTTGCCGCACAATTGACTCGAAATTGTTGAGAACCTTAATAGCGCCATTTTGAAATTGTAGAATACCATTTGTTTGTTTTCTTGTTATTTGTGTTGTTGGGTAATTTTAATACATATCACATGTGAAGACGTCAAGCCGTCAATTTAGAGAGTTTAAAAATTAAATGTTTAATCAAAAGAAAATTTAAATTACTTATTATATTGATTAACAACATCATTGAATATAACGAAATGAAAATTAAAAAACATTATTTTTAAGATCAAAATTTATTTTAAAAATATTAGATTGCTTTCAATATATGACCAAAAATTAAATAAATACTAGTTATAATAATTGATAGTTTAATATAAAAGTACATAACTATTCAGGCTGAACTCACAACTAATGTCAAATAATTTCAATTCCGGTTTTTTATTTCCTTTAATTTTTTTTCAATAAAATTTTTTTTTGTCACAACAATATAAAAAATTCACACAGATATTTGATACATCGTGTTTATTATTAATTGGGGCAAGTGAATTGACTTACATCATAAAATGAACATGAATGCACATTTACATTTAAATAGTTGACAGCCCTGCATTTGTGCATGTAAATAATAAATTAATTCAATTTGACAAAAACAAAAAAAATTAAAAAAAACAAAGAACAACTAAATGAACAAATGTGTTATTAATTAAATTGACCGCAAAATTGATAATTGAGCATAAAAATGCACAAAATTGTTTATTATTTAATTGTAATTAAATTAATTTTTTTTTATTTTTGTGGTTATTTTTTTGTTGCCTTTTTAATAAAAATTAAGAATGTGAGTTTTTGCTTTAAATTATTACAACCGTGCCTATTTGTTATAGCAAGTCAAGAGCATTTTTGAATTCACACACACATATGCACACGCAAACACACACATAGCATGCCATTGAAATACTTTGTTAGCATAGAATTTCTATTGCATGTTGTCCGCATTTATTAATTTTTACATACACAAATACCGAAAATATTTCACAACTCCGCCGTTGCCTTTTGTCCATTTTGTCTTTCATTATAGCACAGGATATATGTATGTATGTAGATGAGCTAGCGTGAACAAGAAGAACGCAAGCGAATGCTGTGAACGCCAGGGACAAGAATGGTATATCGTCGCAGCAATCTGACACTGCCAACGACAATGCAAACAGCAACAACGACACAACCAACAGCAATAGCAGCAGCAGCAACAGCAGAAATAATGCCAACAACAATAACAACAACACCAACAACGCCATCAACATTTTTTACATATAGCATACCAGGCATGGACATTGCGCCGGGACCATTTATATTCACCTACGTTAGTGAATTTTTATCGCTTATCACGCCCGATGAATTGCCACTTGGTAAGTTTGGCTTGGCTTGGCTTACTCCTGCTTGAATCTTGCTGGCCTGTGCCAAAAAAAAAAAAAAAATAAAGTACAATAAAAATATTAAACAAAAAACACAGAAAAAATTAAACGAACAGAATCAAAAGTGGAGCACGGCGCCACTGAACATTGCGCTCTTTTGTACTCAGATACATTTTAATGGTTTGGGGGATTGTGTTGGCGTCTGAATTAAATTATTACATTAAATTTGACTTGCGTACGATTTTTTTCTTCTTTTGTTATTTAAGCTTTATCAAATATGCAAGTGTTTTGTGCAAATAGCTGATATTTAAGAGCGGCGCATATTTTTGTAGACATGGCATGATAATTTACCGATGTACTCAAATGAAAGTGCAGGACTATTTGATAGTTTATGAAATTTGACAAAATCATTTGGGGTTGTAAATCTATAAAGAAAGAAATACGTTCTTAATAAATTTAAGATTTTTACTGAAGTTTAACATGAACGTTTACAATACTTTTAACATTTTCATACGAAGTATTTGACTTTTAAGAAAATGAAATTCAAAACAAAATTCAAAATTTCAAAATAGAAATAAAAGGAAAACTCTTTCGATCAAAGAAAAAAAAAAAGCTCGCAACCCATGACCCTGCAGCAAATGTCAAATGAGCAGAAACTAGAACGTTTTATGCAAACCTTTGACGTGCAAGAGGATATCGCACGACAATATCTCGATACAAACAATTGGATACTTGAGAATGCAATTGTCAACTATGAAACTGAAAATGCGACGCGTGGCGAAGTCAGTAAAGCCGTAAGCACACTATCTTTGAAGGATGCTATGCCACAACTGTCAGCAGTCAAAACGCTGGATAGTAAGAGTGAGAAAAAAGCGGAAAATGAAAGTAATTCGGTGGATTCTTCACAAAATTCTGGGCAACCGTTAGTTGGTACAACGAAACGCGTGCACTTGAGCGATTCAACGCCAGCGCTGACAACGTACAGCAGCGAACACAGCATGCGTGTCTGGGGGCGTGGCATCCGCTTGGGTAACAGTGCAGAGGAACAATCAAACGAGACAACAGAGAGCACAAAGAATGTTTCGATTGATACCAGCATGAATGTGTCGTACAGAATACCGGATAATTCCGATTATAGCATTGAAAATGAGGAAAATGTGATTACAGTTATTGCGTTACAACTCTGGGCCGATGGTTTCACCATTGAGAATGGTAATTTTCGGAGATATGATGAACCCGAGAATCTTGCATTTCTTGAGGCTGTGACGCGCCATGAGTTTCCCGCTGAGCTTCTTGTCTATGGCAATCATATCGATATAAAATTTGAGAATCATACATCCGAAAAATATCCAACAGGCACACCACCAGATTTTCAGGGTTCCGGCCACATGCTCAATAGTACAACGCCGCCGATGACGAACGCTGATGTAATGCAACCGGCAGACATTTTCATCTTAGCTGGTCTCAGTTTTGATGCTACACAGCCGACGACAAGAATTAAAATACGCCTGGCCGATGGTAGGCGCATTTCAGCGGTATTCAATGTGACGCACACCATTAGCGATATCTATGCATTTGTGCAGCATGCATGCCCCGAACATGCCGATGGCGAATTTATGCTGATGACCACGTATCCAACGAAAGATTTGAACTCGTCGAGTACGACAATCGAAAAGGCGGGCTTACAGAATGTTTTGCTTACACTGCGCTACACTTGATAATAACGTATGTTGTTTTTAACAAACAAAAAGGCAATTATAGGAGTGCTGTTCTAAAAATATAAAGAAACGTTTGTTCTGACTTAACATTACTTAACAATACTAAAATTTTGTTTTGAGACAAGTTTCTTATTCTCTGCAAGAACCTTCTTTATTATCATATGATATATTAGCCTTCTTATTTTTTCTGTAACATCTTGATCATCTTTGCAGCCTCCATACGTGATGTCTTACATAAAAATCTCACTTTGTTCGACTTTGCCACCAATGTAAGTTTGGTTAATGCAAGCACAACTTATTTTTAATAAATCATTGCCTACCTTTAGGCTATCAAAATTGAGTCCGGTTTCATAGCGCTTATCAGCATATTTGCAATACTAGCGCTTGTGCCATTAATTGCGACCTGCGCCTGGTGCTGCGGCCGGCGTACCGTCGAGGAGGAGGCAGCCATGACACGCAATGCCAGCGTTGTCATACGCGACGATACACTCGAGGATAATCTCAAATGTCGCAAAAGTGCATCGATTGTTACGCTCTGGATTGTCTTTATTATGCTCACGTAAGTCATGTCGTAATTTTTTTTCATTTTTAGTTTTGGTTTTTTTATACAAATCCTTGAACTGCAACTGACAAAGTATTTTTCAACTGATTTCACAGCTTGAGCGATTTTTGCATATTTTATTCGAATAGTCGTCTATCGTCGAGCATTGAAATGGCACCCGATATGGTCAAAGCGACCATGCACGACATGGAAGTCTTTCTAAAGGACACACATCTACAAATCAAACACAAACTGGATAATGGCTTTCATGTTTCTGTCGAAAAAGTTGTCAAAGATTTGGAAGGTCAGTTGAGTGTTAAGCCAAAACTATTGAACACGCATCGAAAAGAGCAAACGAGCGTGCAAGTAAAGTGAAGTGAAACTTTTGTCTTTTCCAAAGTTTTCTTTTTTTCTTCTTCTTCACCGAGAACCACATATGAGTAAAACTTTCTCTTGACATGAAATGTTCTTCAAATATATTATGTGCATTATTTATTGAAGAAAATGAAAGAAAAAAAAAGTTATTATGCTCATTGATTCAATTTTGTATATTGAGCATTGTTGCGTTGTGGCTTTTGTACTCAAATTTTGCCATTTACATTCATTTGTAATTTTCAGACGTTGATGTTCTCCTTGGCGAGCCTATTCAAGCGGAAATCTCAGCACACACAGGCCTTGAGCTCGCCTATGATTCATTGGCAACGCTTAGCTTGGGTAAGTTATGCGATTTGTTATTATGTATTTGGCATGCAATTATTGCTAGTCACAAACACATATACACTCACATTTACACACGTACATGTACACTTGTATGCGTGCGTAAGGTGTTGTCTTGTTTGCCATTGTTGGCAGTACTTGACCCAGTTTCATTTATTGGGCTTATTGCTAAATGTGTGCCATGGCTTAATGCACTTGAAACTAATAGCTAATGCATGTGTGGTCGAAGCAGCGGTTTAAAGCAAATTTTGCACATGATCAATATGAATTAACAACAGCAAGATACACCAGAATGCAATTGATTTTAATAGAAATACTGATAATATATCTTTTATATGAACTCAACTATCTGATATACCATAAATTGTAGTCACGTCAATTTGATAGTTATTATTATTTTTTTTTTTTGTCTTGTTAAGCTTTCCAATTCATTTTACACTGACTTGGCTTAAACTCTTCAGTCTTATAATTTCGCTTGCTGCAGATACATTTACGAACAGATACATTTACTCGTATTTATTTATTTTTTATTCTTTTTAATGCAACGAACACAACCAACAGCAATCAAGAGTGCAAATAGTAGAGTAAGACTCGACAACATGACAGATAATCAACATGGTTATAACATGTACAACAAAATACACTGCACTACATTGAACTACACTGCACTATAAAGCACATACTACATAGATAAAAAGTAACGAAAAAAGATGCAATAAAATAACTTGCTTCAGTAATAATTTGAAAAAAGGATTTTCCTTAAATAAATACACTCCGAAATAATAATACATGTATTTTTATATTGTACACACACACGCCCACACACACACATATCACATATATTACAGCTAACGCTGAGCTCATCTATCGTGTGTTAATGCTACAAGAGACAGTGGGACGTGCATTGAAAATCTCACAGGAGGCAGCGGCACGCATGGAGGAGCTACAGATTCAATTGTCCGTGCTGCAACGTCAGTGTACATATCGTGATCGGCCGCTCTGTGACACGTTGCGTATACGCAGCTTTGAGGAGAATGGCATCATTGATGCGCTCAAAACGGTGAGTCTCAGTCTGAGTCCGAGTCTGTATCTTTATCCGTGTATATGTGAAAAAGAGACAGTGAGAAGTAAGGAGTGGAAGGCGATTGCGATAGCTATGGCTATGGAAGACTAAGTTGACTGTTGACGTTTGCCAAGTGATTTTGAAAAGTTGCTGCAATGCAACGAGTTGTTACAAGTGTTGTTACATTTTATTACTGTTTCATCTACTTTTGCCGCCTCTGTTGCCACTGTCGCTGCAGTTGCTGTTTCCTGTGCTTTCATCATATACTCGTTTTTATATTTATTTGAAGCTTTTCTTATATGCTTTTCTACTCATTTTTCGATTTATTTTTCTACAATTTTTGGTCTTCATTTTTTTATAATTTTATTATTTCCGTTATTGTTTGTTTTTGCTTTTTTTTTTGTATTTCTTTGCCACTGAAATTTGTTAGCTGCAAGAGGATCAAACCATCTTTCGGATGCGTTACTTGGGTGAAATTGAATTTGGCGCAACTGTCAAGAATCTTACATCGGAAGTTGGCGTGTCACGTTCCATTTTTAGTAATTTTGCGCAACAAGTAAAACATGACACAGCATATGAGCGAAATTGTAAGTATTTTTAAAAGGATTCAAAGATAAATTGTAAATTCATTTTGATTATATGATTATGATTATAATCATCGTCTTCTCTTCTATACATAATATATGTACATATGTACTATCTATCACATTGTCTGTCTAACAGATACATATATGTTTGATGGGCTTATAATTTATATTTCATCTTAATCATTTTATTTGAACATCTAAGAGTTTATCAACATATTTGTGTGTCCTACCTGATAAATTAACCATTTCGTCTCTCTAGGTTTCTCTTCTTACACATAAATTTAATATCTAACACTCATTCTACATTTGTTAGTAATACAACGTTAACATTTCAACTAATTCTTAATCAAAACTTTCTTTACATCAACTAATACGAGGTGTGTTCAAAAAGTAAGGTGACTTTGTATTTTTAAGAAAAAATATTTATGTATCGATTAATATTTATGTTGCCCCTTCAGAGTAACCCCCTCAGATACAAAACAAGAGTATGTAACAATTTGATACAAAACGTTTTGATCGAAAAAAACAAAAAAATTTATTTTTGTTTTTTCTAATGCACTTATTCGTAAACAAACCAACACTATGTAACAATTTGATACAAAACGTTTCAATCGAAAAAAACAAAAAAATTTTTTTTTGTTTTTTCTAATGCACTTATTCGTGAACAAACCAATACTATGTAACATTTGATACAAAACGTTTCGATCGAAAAAAACAAAAAATTTTTTTTTGGTTTTTTCTAATTCACTTATTCGTAAACAAACCAATACTATGCAACAATTTGATACAAAACGTTTCGATCGAAAAAAACAAAAAAAATTTTTTTTTTTCTAATGCTCTTATTCGTGAATAAACCAATACTATGTAACAATTTGATACAAAACGTTTCGATCGAAAAAAACAAAAAAAATTTTTTTTGTTTTTTCTAATGCACTTATTCGTGAACAAACCAATACTATATAACAATTTGATACAAAACGTTTCGATCGAAAAAAACAAAAAAATTTTTTTTTGTTTTTTCTAATTCACTTATTCGTGAACAAACCAATACTATGTAATAATTTGATACAAAACGTTTCGATCGAAAAAAACAAAAAAATTTTTTTTGATTTTTTCTAATTCACTTATTCGTGAACAAACCAATTTGATACAAAACGTTTCGATTGAAAAAAACAAAAAAATTTTTTTTTTGTTTTTTCTAATTCACCTTTTCGTAAACAAACCAATACTATATAACAATTTGATACAAAACGTTTCGATCGAAAAAAACAAAAAAATTTTTTTTGTTTTTTCTAATTCACTTATTCGTAAACAAACCAAGAGTATGTAACAATTTAGTACATAAGCGGTTCGGTCAAAATTAACAAATTTTTACACTTTCCAATCATCAAAGCATTTCTTACAAGGACTTTTCGGTATAGCTTTGAGCTCTTTTAGCGATTTATTCTTTATTTCTTCAATGTTGTTCAAAAAAATCGATAATCGAAAATATTTTGGCCTCGAAATTTGACCATACTTTTTGAACACAGCTCGTATTTCTATATATCGAATGATGTGCCCAAATTTAAACCATTTTCTGACACTATTTTGTATCTTTACGGTTTAACGAGCTTGAGTTTATTGACAACTTTACCAATCTCATTATTTTCGTAATAACAAATTGAAAAACATACATAACCTTCAATTAAAATTAGTTTCACCGACAAGCATTTCAGTGACTAAGTTGCGAGCAAACACACAAAATTAAATTAAGCCAACAATTTAGATGTCCGATTTAATTAAATGCTGACATACAACAACGAACGAAATCCCTGAAATTCAACAACAATACGAATAACAATGACAATTGTTAACAAGTCTAATACAAATTTAATTATAGCCACCTGAATGAATCAAACACAAAAGCTATAAATCTACTCAACCACACACACACAAACACACACACACGCATGTATGGAGACAGCTTACTCATTACTAACAATGCTTTCGCCCTGACATACACAGATACACTCGAACAACTGGCGAACATTCGTCATCGAACCACAGCAAATGCACAACAGTTAACCTTAACGATAAATGCGCTGTTGACACGCCTGCAAGGCACCTGGGACACGGTGCAACCCAAGTATAATGAGCTGAAAGAGTGGGCGAACATTTACTGGACAACAGGTTGGATTACCGCAATGATGATCATTTGGGTGATACTTTTCATGTTGATGTCATATTGTTGTTTCCTCTGTGAGTCGAACATGAAGGCCGGCGTTGTCTTCTTCATTGCCGTTGTCATTATATGCTTCGGCAGTATTTGCATAACATTCTACGGCGTATTCTCGTTGGCTGTCGGCGGTAATACGGAAGTATTTCTATGTCGTTCACTGTACGGCGATGACGATGGCGGTGTTGTTGAAGTTGATGATTATATTATGTTGGGTAAGTTATTTGATAAGCCCGGCTATGTTTATGCCCGTGAACCGCAGACGGGCATAATTGGTGAACTGTTGCGGCCGGCAGGCGTAAATCGTTCAGTGGTCAATGTTAAACTAGGCACGGCACTCAGGTAAGTCAGTACTAAATTACATTTAAATTTATAACACAAAAGTAACAAACACAACGAATTGTCACATCCAATTAGTTTGATACTGTACGTGCGTGTATTTGTTGTATGCACTGTAAAGAAACTATGTTGTGCTTTCTTCTTCTACCAAACCACGTGCACTTTTAGTTAATGTTTTCCACTTTGTTAACCTTTTCACGCCAACCACACTGCCGCCCAGCACAATCGAAGACTCTTAACAAGTCTTGCACTTTTTAGTTAAATAAGATAACTGTTTTACAAACGCCTTCTTTTAACACAAATTTCATTTACGGTTTTTGAAATCCTTTAACTTTAAATTGTTCTTTTTGCAGCTTAGGTAAATTTTGATTTTTTTTTACTGTTAGTGTCTTTTATTATCATTTCCCAAAAAAAAAAAATAATAAAAAATACTTCAAGTAAATCAACCAAAAATATGCCAAATGAAGAGATTTTCCACTTAACAAACTTGTCCAGCAATTAAGATGCTACAACAAACATCAAATAAAAATTACTTCGTCACTGCACACAACTTGACACAAACTTAAAATGCAATCCACAATGTTAGTAGTTTACTATCTATCTTACCAATGTCCAACGAGTTTCTTGTACTATACTAGTTATACCGCAAAAACCATTAAAACCACAAAGTTTTGAAAGCCCAATGAAATTCCAAAACCACACAGCACTCAATTTTACGCAAAATCTTGATGATGATAGACTTACACACACAAACACATTGACAGATTTTCGACATGAATCCAATTACACGCACAACTACATATGTAGTTGTATGTAGAAGCATATATGTATATACATATATGCATGTGTGTGTATCTAGATACGTGTTAATGTTACTTAAGCTGTCATGTGAAGTGGTCTCGCAATACGTAAAATGAAGTGTTTTGTAGTCCAGAAGCTGGCTCCTAAAACCCAAATGCATATCAAGTAATTTCAAACACTCAACCGGATACTGCAACCAAACCCTATGTGCACTCTCCCTGTACCCGAACCCGAACCTGAGCCAAAACTCAAATTCAAACTTTGTGCCCAGCAGTTGTGAAAAAGTGCCTTAACAAATCTTTCTCTGAAAATTTCATCATACACGCACACAAAATGCGCAACGCTCGGAAATGTCCACAAAATCAACTTTAACTTCAATTTCAACTGCAAATCACCGCAAAAAAAAAACAACAAAAAACTAAAACTAAAAAAAACTTTTTCATCGCCATTGCTGTGACTGTTTCTTCTTCTACTTTGTCTGCTTCTTGTTCGTGTTCTGCATTGACAACAACAACAACAACAATTTGCCTGCAACTAAAACTCAAACACTGATTGTGCTTTGTGGCGCTGTGGCACGACATTGTGTGCGTGCCACCATCACTGGCAACATGCCGCACCCAATCGTATCGCACTTCATCGACTTAATTCATTTGAAACATTTCCAACAACGACAACGACTTCGTACAGTGGCTGTGAACGAAATCAAGCATCGTACAATGTCTTTCAATTGGATGCATTCGTGAATACAACAAAAATCGCTGATCTAAAACAATTCCCAAAAGTGTCGACCGCCATCGATTCGATTACTGTTTCGGAACGTACGCTGCTCTCATTAACGCAAACGATACAAAACATACTCGATAATATGTTGCAAACGTCTGCATTTAATTTGACCAGCTATCGTACGAGCATTGGTGCGCCAACGCCTGAAAAGGACTTGGCCACATTCATCGATCAAATGCAGAGAGTGGCATTGCAGGTATTCAATACAGCCATTCAAGCATTTAATACACAAAAGGATTCGTAATTAGTCTGCTTGGTTTGCTTACTTATTTTCTTATTGATTCGTTTATTTTTGCTTTTTACTACACATAATTACACAACTGCTAATTTTGGTTTTTAATTTCAGTTTTAGACAAAAATAAACAAGAAACTTTACACTTTAAAATCTTCGTTTTATTTAAATAAAAATTCGTTCTTTTAGTAAATAGTCAATAATATAGTAAACGTAATTAAAGTCGATTTTGTTGTTTTACTTTGCTGCTTTCTTTGCCTTGCATACTTTTTTGATTTAACATTTCATTGAACTCTGTTGTTTTAATAAAAACCTTTACATTTTCTTACATTTAAATGCAATTAAAATATTACAATTTCACCCTGTATCTGTCGCAGCTTTCAATTATTTATAAAAAAAAAAAAACGTTGCATATTTGCGGGGATGCTTAGATAAACAAGCATTCGTACAAATAAATGTTGCATTCTTTGAAGCTTGGATAATTTAAAAAACTACTGTCAAAATTAATCATACTTAAATTTTCATTTCGTTTACAAAACAGTTTTGTTTAAGTAAAAATTTTCAAAAATCATATTACAAAATATTCTCTATAATACTTTAAGTGTAGTTTCATACAAATTATAGTGAAACCTTGCAACTTTAACCTATCACATGTACGTACTTCAAAAGTGTCAAACTAAAACCATAGAAAAACAAATGCCGCCAGTGCTTTATGTCAGGTAAAACAAACTAAAGTTAAGCATAAAAACCAATTGTTAAACAAAGACAGCGAAGTGTGTAAGCGCATTTTGTAGTATGTAGTAGAAAACAACAAAACGAAGCTATTGTAACCGAATGTTTGTAACTGCACATTGAGCTTATAACATAAGCAATAGCAAACAACAGAAATACACAGTGTAACTAATCTGATTATGTTCTCTGCTAAAACAAAACCAACCAAACGTACAACCACAATGGCAACGATGTTGATAACAACAACAACAACAACAAAATAACAACAGATACAGGATGTTGCAACATCCTCACGTATGACAACACTCGGTAGTCGCTCGAAACGTTTGCAAGCATCGATACTACAACCATTAGAGAATTTACAGAATGAGATACTGTATCATTTGACCGCATTAGAATTGCAGCGAGACCCTTGGGCGAAACAGGTCAATCAGACATTGAATCATTTGAAGAATATACAAGGTTATCTGGAGAAGACAGCCGGTGAGATATGTCACAATCAGACACGCATCTATACGGAGCGGTGAGTAGTGTTGCATCTGTAGATCTTGTATACAAACAGATAAATAGATAGTTGTTATGCTGTACGATTGCTGGTCGCTTAAACTAATTGTTTGATGTCAGTGACTTTACCGCAATGTTAGAGTTGATTTGAAAGTGACTTCTACAGCATGACATGTTTGTTTGCTGTTTTTGTTTTTGTTTTTATTTTTGCAATTGTATATGTGCAGTGTTTCAATGTACATTTATATTTGTGTGTGTGTGCGTCCGATGGTTATCAGATAATTGGAAGTCGTAATCGTTTGATTAAGTTAGCAAAGTGTCATGAATGCTTTGCAGTGCGGCAAAATTGTTTTGTTTGTTGTTTTTGTTTTTATTTTGTTTGTTTGTATTTTTGGTATTTTCCTTTTTATTATTATTGTTGGTTTTTCTGCTTGTTTAACGCCAAAAAGCAGACGACAGAAACCAATGGCATGCATTTTGCAGTAAGTAACCGTTAATGTTGCAGAAAAGCACGACGATAAACGTTAATGAATTAGCTCATTTAGGCATACTCGTATACAACAAATTGAAAAGTTAAATGGAGCGTTACAAGATTAAAGCTTAAGTTAAGATATTTAAATTGTAAGGTCAACCCACAATAAAATACCAAAACACTTATCATTAAACAATACTAACACCTATGACACTCAAATATATATCGATATACAGACTTAAAACGTATCTGACGAGCAGCAATGCGAGCATGGCATCTCAACTTGGCGATACAACAACAAAATGTCGACCATTCTACGATATTTTCGATGCAAATCGCATTTTTCTCTGTCGAAACATTGTCGATTTCATTAATGGTCTTTGGTTCAGCGTTTTCCTTACGTTACTACTCTGGGCGATTGGCACACCCGTGGGCCTGAATTTGATAACGATACAAATGCGTTTGAATGGCTTACGTGGCGCACAGACACGTTCACGTGATTCGTCACATAGCGATCGCAGCGATGAGCGTGGCCGTCGACGTGAACGCACCACGGGCACGGGCACAGGCACAAGTCGAAGCCGATCAACGCAACGTGATCGTAGCACGAGCAGCTCAAGAGGACGCGCGACAGCAACGACAACGCCACGAACAACCAGACCGCCATTGTAAGTATTTTGAGTTGAAATTTCTGTTGGCAATAGGAATGCTTTACTTGTCAAATTGTTTACAGACGACGCACTGCCACTGAAGAGACTTTGGATATTGCCGATGATGATTCAACGCCAACGAGACCACAACACCAACAACAGCAACAGCGACCACGTGAACAAGAACGTGAAGTACGTGAACGTGATGTACGCGATCGTGAACGTGAACGTGACCAACGCAGTCGCGAGCGTGAGCTAAGTCGTGCACGTGAAATGGCGGCTATCAGTACGCCAGCACGCAGCGCTAGTCGCAATCAATTGTGAGTACACTCAATTCAGTTTGAAATTCATGCTTATTATTGTGCCCAACCAAAAGCAAAGCACACTCCAAAAAAAATTACTTTTTAGCAATAAGTATCTCATTCATCATTTAGACGACGTAGCGGCACCGATGAAATTGAATTTGACGATAATGATCAGTGGGGCTCATCGAGCGCAAGTCGCGCAACATCGAATGAACGTGAAACGAGTCAGACTCGTAAGATCTTTAGCATTTTACAGTCACGCATGAAGTCGCCACTGTAAGTTGTACTATACAATATCCTTACAAAAAAAAAAACAGCACAACGTCCTGTCCGAAAATGCACGCAGACCAAGTCAAGTGTCACACCCAATATCCAAGCAAAGACCCAAACCGACCGATCTTAAAGCAATTCTTCTTCTATACAACTCCCACATATGTTCTTATAAATAAATCTCTCGGCCGTCTTTAGTCGCAGACGCAGCACTGAGGAATTTGAAATAGATGAACCCGAACAGGATGGCTGGCGTGCTACTACGACTACCACAAGTCCCACACAATCGACCAGGCATGATAGTCGCAGACAAACCCAGGATACACAACGTATAAAGCCCAAGTTGTAAGTTCTGTTGCTTACCCAAAGACACTAGTGTACAATAGTTATTCAATACAATACCACAACAAAAACTATATATATATGTATATATAGACGTAGCACCGATAGTCAGACCGATAGAAAGGAAAGAATAAGAAATGATTCAGCACGTCGTCAGATGGCGCCCGTTTTAACCGCTAATCCCGAAGCACAAGCTGCCCGACCAATGCCTCGTACACCAACACGTCTCAGAAGCAAGATGTCTTTGACAACTAGAGCTATGCAAAATATTGTACATCAACGGAATCAACGCTTGTGAGTGTTTCATGCTAAAAACCTTCATTGCAATTGCATAAGGCAAAGTTAAAATCTAGTATTAAGTTGGAGTGTGCTTTGTTTGGCACAAATTATGATAGTATTTTCATACAACATATTTAAAATTTTATATCCAATATATATCATATATTATTTTTACAGAACGGAATTATTCTTAGAATCTTATACTTATATTTAGGGGATCCTTAATTTTAGTGGTCGCTTGTAGACTGCCAGCCTGCAAGTTTTTCATGAAATGAGCCAATATTTCTGAAGTCTTTGATCAGAGGCAGCTACACGGTTGTAGAATGTCTGATCCCTAGTTTTCTTTTGTACATTCATAAGATTCCAATGATCCGACAAAGATTTGATTACAGGAACAAAAAAAACTTTATGACTAATTTTAGAACACTTATGTACTTCTAAGTTTGAAGTCTAGATTGTCTATGAACATTTCGTACGATAATCGAATATACATTTTTATAACTGAATTTATGACGTGAAGAGTAAAATTAGCAATTTTAAGCACTTACATTAAAACTGATAAAATTCAAACAACATTTTGCATAAAAAAAATGTCGCTAATTTACATCTCTATATATATAATTTATAGACAACGTCAAGGTACCGAAGATTTCGATCTCGATGAGAGCGAGACCTATGGTACGAGCAGCGCTCATGCTGCAGCGGCGTAAGTAGTTATAAAGAAATATATAATAAAATTTGAAAATATTATAAAAAATAATACAAATTTCAAGTGCACGTCGCACGCCGCCACGCTCTGCACCACCGCCGCCTCCGCCACCCGCTGCCGGAATGATGAACAGGTTCTACAAACGTTATTAAAATAAATGTCAATCGAATGTTTTTGTTTTATTTTTATGTTTTACGTCGTTCGTCTACAACTTTTTTATTTTCATTATTTTTCAATTTTATTTCGTAAATTTATCGAATTTGTGTGTTCATTCAATGTGTTCAATTCTTTGAATCTGCTTTTCGGCATTCTATGCAGATATGGCAGCGAACGCAGCGTACGTTGGAATGCGGAGGAGGATGTGGTTTTTGAAGATGTCGATTCACCGAATCCCATGTATCTGAGTCGGAATCTAGATTAAAGCGATCAAATACATTGTATCAGTTGAATTTTATTGTGAACTGTTCATTGTAGATTAAGCATTTAATAAATAAATTAAATTACTTATAGCTCCAATAACCGACTATTTTTTTAAATACTTTTCAAATGAAAACTATAACTGCAACGTACATAACGCGTATTAACTCTTAAAGTTTAATATTTAAATGAAAAAAATATCGATAATAAAACAATTTATTTTTTTTTAATAAAATCAGTTGCATTTAGAATCGTATATATATTCTTGATCAGTAACGAAAGAAAAGTCGGTGTAGCCGTCTATCTGTATGAACGCGTCGATCTCGATCACATCTACTGCTTAACAATGCAGGTCAGAAGGACGATTAATACACGAGAATCGGAGAATGTATGTTACAAACCGAAGCAGGCATGACATGAATACAAGTTCAAGGACACAATTACTTGCTTCTGACATAACCGATGCTAAAGAGCGAGAAGATCTATGACAACTACATGAAGTAGGACAAGAAGAAGAACGATGTATCACTTTTTTTTAATTAATTTTTTTGTGTAACTAATAAATAAATTCATAAAAATATATTTGAAACAAAGTAAGCTTATATAAAATTATAAATGTTTCGCCGTTCAGAACATTGGCGATCTACTGCTTAACAATGCAGATCCGAAGGACATGAGAATAGGAAGAATGTAAGTCACAAACTGTTGCAGACACAGTATGATTTATAGCCTGTATACTCAATTATATGCGTCGGAATTACTAGTAGAGTAGAACACAAAGAAGAACCATGTATCACTATTTTTTTTTAAATTTTTTTGTGTAAATAATAAATAAATTCATAAAAATATATTTGAAACAAAGTAAGCTTATATAAAATTATAAATGTTTCGCCGTTGAGAACATTGGCGATCTACTGCTTAACAATGCAGGTGAGAAGGACAATTATGACATAAGAATAGGAAGAATGTAAGTCACAAACTGTTGCAGACACAGTATGATTTATAGCCTGTAGACGCAATTGTACGGTTCAGAACTATGCGATCCCGAAGAGAGAGAATCTATAACGACTAGTTGGGGTAGAACAAGAAGAAGAACCATGTATCACTATTTTTTTTTACATTTTTTTGTGTAAATAATAAATAAATTCATAAAAATATATTTGAAACAAAGTAAGCTTATATAAAATTATAAATGTTTCGCCGTTGAGAACATTGGCGATCTACTGCTTAACAATGCAGGTCAGAAGGATAATTATGACATGAGAATAGGAAGAATGTAAGTCACAAACTGTTGCAGACACAGTATGATTTATAGCCTGTAGACGCAATTGTACGGTTCAGAACTATGCGATCCCGAAGAGAAAGAAATCTATAACGACTAGTCGGGGTAGAACAAGAAGAAGAACCATGTATCACTATTTTTTTTTAAATTTTTTTGTGTAAATAATAAATAAATTCATAAAAATATATTTGAAACAAAGTAAGCTTATATAAAATTATAAATGTTTCGCCGTTCAGAACATTGGCGATCTACTGCTTAACAATGCAGGTGAGAAGGACAATTATGACATAAGAATAGGAAGAATGTAAGTCACAAACTGTTGCAGACACAGTATGATTTAATAAGAAATAAGAAAATATTCCAGAAAACTGTATATAGAAGCGACATTGTAATAAAAGAAAGCAAAAAGAAAGAAAAAGACAAAGAAACTACAAGTTATTTTTGACTAATTGATTCGAAACGTTAATTAACGGCAAACCACAAGGATAAATCTAATCTTCTGAAGCGTCAATGGATGGAAACAGTATCTCACTGTCGAAAAATAATAAATAAAAAAAAAATAATAACTTTTTCATAATACAAAAAATTACAATTAAAAATAATTGTGAATAAAAAAACTTAAAAAAAAAGAAATTATAATAATTCAAAATTAAATGTATGTATATAGAAGCGAAATTATAATAAGATAAAAACCAAAAGAACAAGGAGACCAGAAGTTATTTTTGTATAGACACGTGAAGTTGTTTTATATTTGTTAACAAACAAAATTATCCGTCGATTTATAAACAATTAGCAATATTTTTAATTACATATGTATATTTGCCTTAAAAAACGTTTTGAATGATGAACAACTCGAAAACTTGAAAGAAATTATCTTTAACGATACTTATATAATTTGTTTGAATAACGGAATTAATATTAACAAGCCAGCAAAGCAGAGTTTGAATTGCTTCAGTTGAAGTAGCAAAAGTCGTAAAATATCAGATTTTTTTATTTTGACTTTTTGTAACTGTTTAAAATGAAATCTTTACAAGAAAAAATTTTACGCACCATACAGATGCAATGACATTTACAAACATCAAGCTATCAAGAAGTAAATTTATAATTCTGGAAAATATGAAGGCGATTGCTTTTGCGTTCATTAGACGGCTACTACAACAACTACTTATGTAGGAAATACGCTAGTGGAAAGTGCTAGAAAAATTAACTACATTAATGTTAAAATTTATTCAATAATCTTTGCTGAAAGATTTTTAAATTTATAGAAGATTATGTCACCCATTTTATTTATTGTATTCGCTAAAATACAATTGCATTTATGTAACAGACTTTTTTTTTTTTAAAGGGCAAATCACCACGAAAATAATATGAAACAGAGATTTCTTAGCTCTCAGCCTTATAGCTGAAAATCATCAATTTAGTAAGAAAAGATTAGTGTAACCAAACCTAGGTATTTATTTTTCAAAACTGCAAATTTACTTTACCATCCCCAACATTTACTATCACCCCTTAGCCGGTTTTAATTTTTTGCCTTTTACTATCACCACTAAAATTAATCAGTATGAGACAAAGACTTCTTACTTCAGCTTTATAGCTGAAAATCTTGAATTTAGTAAGAAAAGATTAGTGTAACCAATCCTAGGTATTTATTTTTCAAAACTGTAAATTTACTTTACAATACCCAACATTTACTAGCACACCTTTAATTGTATGCCTTTTATTATCAGCACTAAAATTAATCAATATGAAAACATCAAAATTTGTATTTTCTTCAAGTTTTATTTCATAATCCTTTCAACATAGCAAATTATCATCATTGAAGCAAATCCATTAATTAATCAAAAGACTACATCAACGCCATTTACTTCTTCTTCAAGAGTGTGGAAACGATGGGTGCGGCATAGGTGGCCACCGGTGCGGTGTATGCTGGAGCAGCAGCATATGTGGTCACTGGAGCTGCAGCATAAGCTGGTGCGCTATAAACCGAAGATGTATAGGCGGCTGGCACTGCGGCCGAGTAGGTTGAGTAGGCCGAGACTGGAGCGGCGCCATAGGTCGACACTGGTCCAACTGAATAGGTCGAATAGGCAGGTGCGGCCGCATAAGCGGTGTAGGCGGGTGCAGCAGCATAGGTGGCGATACCGGGTGCCACAAAGCCAGCCTGAGCGGCGGCAATGAAGAGAGCCAAGCAGATGATGAACTGTAAAAAATTTAAATTTTTATATCCATAGTATTGAGAACTCTTGGCAAACAATTTTGTTCCTTGGTAGCTTTGTATGCCTCGTACTTACTTTCATTTTGATTGAGATTTTTTTTAAGGATTGTTCTTGATTTGCTGATGAAAGCTGTTGAACTGATGATTTTCTGTGTTCTTGTCATCGGTTTTATACCATTTTCAATTCATGACTCGCTAAGGTTTCTCATTTCTTTAATTTTTGTCGTTCGTTTGATTTCTTATCATTTGAATCGCTGTGTCGCTTTGGTTGGCCAAAACAAGTTATTGGCTTAAGTGCTCCAAATTTGTCGTCAAATATTTTTCAATTGTTCGTTTTTTTTTTTTGTATTTTGGTTCCCCTCTGCAAAATTAAATTACGTTCATTGAACGCGGATATTTCAATGTGTTTATTGTGGTATCTCATTACTCTCATTGTAATCTATAATCTGACATGACGAATGGATTATTTCATAAATTTTCAATTATTATTAGCTTTTGCCTACACAAATCATATTATTTGTAACTTTGATTTGCTGAAATCTTTTTTTTTTTGTTAAAAATTATTTAATTTCTATTGACGTAAATTATGTCTTTTTTTCATTTGTTATTTGTCCAAAGTCAAGGCCTTAGTTGGATTTCTTCCAATGTTTTGTTAGTCGTTATAAATTATTTTTTCTATGTTTTAATTTTGATGACATTTAATTAACGGACGTTACCTCTCAAGTGTAAAGGTTGAGTTATAATGTACATTTTTTTTTTATTTATCGAATTTTTTAAAATGTTTTTTAAGAATTATAATTTATTATTTAATATATATATCTAAGTAATGTCTTTATTAATACTAAGCTATTGCTCATAATCTTAAATATTTGATCCTCTTCATAGGATTTTATTTGTTTTACACATACATATTATTTAATATTTTATGAAATTGTTTTTTATTTGTGATATTTTTCTGAAAAGTTTATAAATTTTAGATTTTATTTTTTTATTCAAAGATTGTACTTGTCTCGTCGACGAATATTTATAGAATTTCTGAAAAGTAAATACAAGTAAATTATCAGCCTGAAAATGTTTAGGATTCGTTTTGATGCTTTATATTTTTATAGTCTTGTAGATGGGCGCGATTGTTCCGGACTATCATAATAGATATCATTTTTCAAAGAAATTTAAATATTTGTTTAACATTACAATAAGTTTTATTCTTTTTCTCACATATCTCAATCACTACTGTATTAAGATAACTTATGACCTTAACTAATATATTTTATTTACCAAATCTTAAATCTCGTTATAAACAAATTGCGCACTAGTAAGTCTCCTTCCATGCTTCATGCTTACTGTTGCAATTCTTCAGCCATCTTTAACTATATAACATTGCCTTTAAATTGTTCGCTTACCTAATTTTTGAAATTCTAAAGAACACCCATGATCGACTTATATGAACTTAGTTTCCTTTGGGTTTTTAAAAATCTTCGTATTTTTCTTTTTACCCGCGTTAGCTTCTTGATGTCGCCCTTCACCCACAAATCATGTGTGCAAGAAAGAGAGTGGACGAGTAAATTAACTTGAAGGTCAATAAAATTTCAGATCTAACTGAGAGTTTTAATAGATATATAGTGACTAATGTAAAATAGCCTTCATGCAATTTTCTTTTAAAACATGTATTTTTAAATTTAAAATACAAAAGTTATTATTCACCAAAAATAACCCCAACATTCAAGTTGTATTTATTCAATTAAAGCATACTTTATTATTTTCTTATAATTTGGTGACAAAAATTATATACAAAATCAGGTGAGTTCAAAATTGTGCTCTTAAGAAATTTTGATTGAGTAAACTATCCTTTGGTTTTGGTGAAAAAAAAAATAATAACTGAGATCAAATAGTAGTCGGATCCTTTTGTAGCGGTCAGTTTAAAAAAAGCTTAAAGAATAATTTATTTGTAATACATTAAATATACAAAAAATAATTACAAAAAATACATAAAATATAATTAGGAATGCAACCGAAATACTTAAAATTAATGAAAATGTATTAATTTAATTAATATTGCTACTTGAATTTAAATTTTGGACTAGAGAAAGTGTAAGACACAAATGTGAGCGACGACTACGCCTGCGATTCGGGAAGCTTTGAAGGTGCAACGTTATATTTGGACAGCGTCACTGACGGCGTCTTACGTAGAATCTCAACCTCGTAGATTGCAAGTCCAAATTGATGTACAAACGAACTGAATTGACGACTTAAATAGCTGAGAGTAAGTGTAGGCGACTGCTCAAGTTCACATGTCCCTCGCAGATCATCGTTGGACCAATGCGGTGGATGTACGTCGCATGGGTGACGGCCGTAGAAGCGTGGTAGCGCCTCCGTAGAGAGATGTGGATAGATAATGTGCTGCAGCTCAAAACGTAAATATTTTGAAGAATTCGAGCTCTGCAGATTGTAGTCAAGCTCATCGCTGAGCGACGTTGGTATGGCCAGGTATACTTTGTAGCGTACATGCTTTGCGGTGGCGAGCTTAATTTCAGCATTTGCAATAATCAACTTAAGTTTAGTCAATAGTGGCTGTAGGGCCAGACTTCCGTATTCATAGTAGTAGAAGTCCCGCTGTCGCTGATAAGGTTGACTCGTTTTGTAATGATAGTGAAATGACGAGCTGGGCAAGTTTAAAAAGTGTAACGGCATGCTGTACATATGTGAGGTGACTAAATGCACGTGTGTGGCCGTCGGTTTAGTTTCCATTACATGCGACACATGCTGCGCCAGTGGATAGACTCCAGCTTGATGTATGAAGCCAAAGAATATTGCCAAAGCCAGATTCGCAATATACCAGATGCGGAGTAAGTAGCGTGCCGATGCCTTAGTGGAGAGGACATTGTCGTACAGCCATCGCAGCATCGGATGCTCGGTTTTGAATGGATAGACAACGCTGAAACCCGTAACCAATTTTGGCGCATGCAGCAGTATAATCGGAAATGTTAATGGTAGAAGAAAACGTGGCTCCTGATGATTGATCAACGAAAGAAAGAAAAGTGGTACGAATATGGCGCCCGACATAAGACCTACAATGCTTTGAAAACGTGGCAGCAGTTGATACTCCGCCCGAAAGAAGCGTAGCATAAGCTGTGAAAAGGCAACAAGCGCAATAACACCAAGCACATTGTACAGCAACGGTATATTAAGGAATAGATGAATGTAACGGGGATGCAATCCATGCTGAGCTGTTTTGTTTGGATCTAGATTGTATTTGATGAAATTCCAAGGCGTAAAGACGAAATTATTCAATCCAATCTCCATCATCAATAGCTCGCCTTCAGTCAAGTATTCGTAGTATACAGAGTCAGTAAAAATGAATGCTAACAGCGTCGGTACCGAGAGCAAGCAGAAGACAGCGATGCGTATGTTGAAGTCGGTAAAGGTTACACTGCGTGTGCCCATACCGCGCAAAAGCCAATAAAAAACCATTGGCGCACCGAAGAGTAGAAATGTTGGTCGATTGAAGACACCTGCTACGCAAAGACTTGACATGCCAATGACATATGTTAAGTTGTATGTCGGCAATGCGTTTTTTAGTTTCCAGATCTTAACACGTTCTCCAATTGATTCGGCTTTTTCGTATTTGTGCTCAAGGAACTCTTTCTTGTAAACAATTGTGTTTGTACTAAGTATACATTCTGCGACGCAGCAGAGCAGTATTGAACAAATCGTCAACTCCAACGTATTTGAGAATGTGCGTGTGCCGAATATAAGCATTACCCAGGAACTACCCAATGCCAATAGACGTATCTCATAGCGCAATCCGTATAACTGGCAAACTCGAAACATGCAATAGTCGTTTATGTACGAGATGAGACAATAGATGAAACGCGGAAAAACTAGGTATGTATAACTGCATATTAGTTCTACATCGAACCATTGTCGCATGTAGATTGCAAAGAAATCAAAAAACATCCATGGCACTCGGAGCAATAGATATGGCAAAGTGATGCTGCGCAGAGGCATCGTATTATTAAATTCCCAGGCACGTGTGTGTTCCAGCCGAAAGTATTCACCTGTTGAGTTTTATAATGTAGAAAATATCACAACATATACAACATACATACCGGTCATTATCTCCGTCGTTTGAAAAAACTCATCTGGATGCACGTAGCCCACTTGCGGTATAAAAACTAGAACTACTCGCAGCAGTGCAAAGAACAGATACGTGTGAAAGATGTCATCGGCAAGTACACGTTTATGCCAAAGTTGTTGAAAGTGTTTTGTTATCTTCATGTTCGTATTTTTTTTAAATAAACTAATAATTTTCAAGCATCTTACTAATAAATCACTAATATTTATAAACCGATGTCCAAAAGCCGAAATGTTGTTGTGGTTTTTTTGGTTTTGTTTGATTCTTATCAAAAATTAGTTACATTAATTTTGAGTTTCAGGAATTCTTAAAATTGCGATACCATGACTTTTTAATGCAAATTGAAATGCAATAAACTAAATGACGAAGAAATTTAAGCTAGATATGAAGTTGTGGCAAGTTGAGTTTACCGTCTGGATGAAGTACTCCTATGTTTCATAGGCCCAGAAGCAACATGCGATAGCCAACCGATTGTAAATAGACGTCAATTAGCCAATTTTTTGTTGTGGTTCAACAATATGGGGTAAGTCAGAGTGAGACAGATATATGGTATCAAAATAAATAAGTAGTGTAACACTTAAATTAGTGATGAGATTTATTAGTTATAATATTTATCGTCTGTCAAATGTTTATTTTTCTGTTACTTATGATAATTCTGACATATATATAAAAGCAAATAAATTCAAAAAAAACTTCTTCCCACAAATTGCATTAATTTCTTAACAGTTTAGCAACATAGTTTAAGCAGTTGGCAGAGCTTTGTATTTGGTTGGTTATAGGGGCGCCACTTCTTCTGATTAAATGAAGACAGATCAAGGATAAAAATGTAAAAAAGAAACTGGATAAATTTATGGCTATTAAATAAAGCGGAAAAAGCCATGAACATTCGTAATACAATGCAGATTGCACGATATTTCGTGAGTTGACTACTCAGCCTAGTGAGAGCCAGAGCGTTAGTTTACTCTCCCATTCAAACGGATGACTCTGTTTTGACGCGCCAAGCGCAATGACTCTTTTGAGTCACAAAAGCAAGAGAGTCGTAGTAGGTTAACATGCACTTGCTCCAAATGCGACTCTTTTGTGTCATGACAAGCAAGACAGACGGCGGTTAGTTAACATGCACTTACAGAGTGTTAGCAGCGTACTTACAGAGTGAATAAAAGACAAGACATCACTAGTTGTTCTCGTATCGTATCGTTTTAGTATGATTTGTTATTTAGCGGGAGTGAGTTTAGTTAAATTTTCTAGAAATTTTTTTCGAACAATGTTATTCGTTGTAAAATGTATTGCTAAATGAGAAAAAAGATTCATTGTTGAATAAAGTAGAAAAAATAAGAGTGCAATAAAGTAGTTGCGAAACAAAGTGAATGAAACGCGTGTTGATAAAAAGCAAGAAAACTACGTTTTTGTGATATTAACCAACATACTTATATATGTATTTTCATTCGTGTGAGTGCGCAAACAAAAGGATTTGGTTGGGACCATTTAGTGCAAATCGTAGCAACATTTTTGCGATAATACAACAAACTGTTAGTGTAAATTGGATTTTGTAAACAAAAGGTGCACCAATGCAAAAATAAAATTGATTGTTGAAAAAGAAACAAGCTCAAAGGCAAAAAAAAACTTCTAACTGCCGTTCATTACTTAAACGTAAGTATTTTTTTGTTATTAAATACTTATTCATGTTGTGTCTGCTATTTTTGTGCACGATTCTTATTAATAATAACAAATTAAAAGTGCAATGACCCCGAATTTCATCATCAAAGGTGGCTCCAACAACAATAACGCATTAAGATCTGGCGTGGGTGTTAGAGTAAGAGAGACACAAAATTTGCATCCTTTCAAGCACACAGACACTTGTCGTTTCGTTTATCTCACTGCGCTTCCAGTTACTCGCACCACCTCTTTGTTCATTCCATCGTGACCTTCATTTTCTAAGGAATAAAAAAGAAAGAACAATAATTTTACTATGTATGTCGTTGTTTTTTTACGTATAAATACAGACTCACGTCAGAGCAGACGACAAAGTTCATTAACATTCCGAGTGTATTTCGCTGTTTAGGCCAACTCATTTGATGTTGTTGTTGTTATTCTTGCTAAGTTATTTAAAAGTTGCTAAGTAGTATTTATTTACATTCGAAAAATTCAATTCGCCGGTAACTTGCCATTTTTGTTTGCATATGTGTTTTTATGATACCTGCAAATTTTTGGAGGAGCATATTACTATTACTTTGATGCTTATTAAAAATAATCATAAACAAAATGGTAGACCCGACTTCATCAATCAACAAACTGTATACTTAGTGACGCATGGTCTCAAACTATTGCGATTGTGATTTAGTAGCGTATTTCAAGTTCATCATGGTCGAAAGAAACCTGTTTATCTTATTGCTTTACTTTTTGTGGTTGTTTCGTTATGGTCGAGTGAAATTCACTCAATCCACAAGTTATTTAATAAGTTTATCTGTGAGTGAGCATGTGTTCGTGTTTGGGTGTGTGAATTTTCACCGTATGAATTTATTAATAAAAAGTGCAATAATCATGCTTTTCTTCTAAAATATATCTAATTACTTCAAAATTGTTGTTTTTAGATACAAAAATAAGCCAAAATATTTTATATGAGTCAGCACAATCTTTTTTATTTTTTCTTGGCTTTCTTGTGTTGTTGTTAGTAAACTTGCTTCATATTGCAAATGCATACAACTTAATAAAAAAAAACATTAATTTTGCAGTATTTTTTATATATTTTAACACTTTTTTATGAATGATGCAACTGAACTTCTTATATCGAAAACTATGCTTTTTAAAAATTAAATGTGAGTTGATATTTTTATATTTAATGTATTGTTTATTTGAAAAATGTACAAAAACTTTGGTAAAGAACCATTATTACTTTTATACATTTGATTAGTGGCGGTATTTTTAGCAAAAAAGTAGTAATGAATCACAATTCGATTAAGCCATCTCCGCCAGTCTTTCAATACACACCGTATAGAGTGTTAAGGGGGTATACCATGTAGGTTCAAACAACGAAAAATGTTTTTTTTTTCTTTTTTATTAAATTACATTATGAAGTGTATTGGTAAATCGAAATGCATTAATATTAAAGATGTCCGAAACTTGTTACTCAGTGCAATTTTATTTAAATACAAAATTTTGCACGCGTATTTCATGAAACCTCATTTTTGAAACTGTCATGACTAATTTTATAAATCTTCTAATTTTATGAATGTTGTCCAAAAAAATAATATTCTTTGAAAAACAATTAACATTCTTTTAAAACTTAAAAATTCGAAAACCCATACGTAACGACTATAAAAATATTCTCTTTAAAAATAATATTTTTCGAATTTGGAGCCTATTTTATGTACTGGCAGAGATTTGGCAAGCTAAACTTAAGTTGTATGCCACCTATATGTGATTTCATTAAATTGTTGTCATTTTAAAAAATGGTAAATTAAAGTCGAATCATTTAAAAAACACTTTATGTTCTGCTCATTTCTTGGATTAAGAATGCAATCTTAAAAAACAACAAAATAAAGATAGACTTCAGAGGGTATGCCCCCTTAAATTGTGTTCTTATCTGCATGATTTTAATTCGATTATCTAATTATATTATTAATAAGTAGGTATTGTTTTATAAAAATGATTGCAATGAATCACAAAAATAAACAATTTTAGAATGATAACTTTTCTCACTGTGATTAAATTCATTGATTATTTTATTCTTTGCAATAATAACAGTACAACAAAATACGTATTGAATCACGCGACAGTTGATTTTTCATTCGAAAATGGAAAGAGGCCAAAAAGACTTCTTACCGGTATAAATATAATATTTTTAAGTCAAGCACTTTCGATTGCAATAACGCTCAGTCATGATTCATATTTTTGCCGCCGTGAGTGCTGTTGTGACTTTTATAAAATTTGTCTTTGGTTATTTATTTATTTATTTTTTTTTTTTGTTTTGTCTTTTCTTCGCCAATATATGATGAACATTCATGCATTTAAAAAACTGCGTAGTTTTAATTATAAGCGTTAATAAAATAAAAATACGATCTTTTGTGCTGCACGTAGTCAATCGCATGTTTTTATGACACAAATTTTATTCGTTTTTATTTTAGAGTGATATTATATTTAAAGTCAATAATATAAGCTTAAATTAAGTACACTTTAGTGATATTAATAGTTGCAAGAAGCGTAATATATTCTTTATGAACATATATTATTGTAAATGAACTGAAACCCTAAAATTATAACTTTTGATTCGAATTTTTGAGCAATTTATTTATATGATTTTTAATTTTTAATTCTTAAAAAAAAAAAAAAACCTTAAAAAAAAACGAAACGTAAATCCCTAACATTGAATTGATATTTTCACCCCTTTTTTTTGGGAATACCAATAAAACTTTTTCGTGTAAGCAAAAAAAAAAAATAATGATAAAATAAAATTAAACTAATTTGAGAAAACAAAGAGAAATGATTCACAAATGGTGTTGTGCAACAATGATAATTTTGTAGTTAAACATTAAGTTTTTCTAAGACTCGTCTGCTTATTACTGAAAAGAGCCTAATAATTATCTTATCATTGCGTTTTGATTGTTCAATAAATGATCATGAGTGTGAATGACAAGTATTGTACTTATCGAGTCTAGCATAAATAAACGACTACAAATTAACTTATTAGATTTCTTTTTAAACGATTTAGACAAATTATTTACTGATAAGATAAGATAGAATTTGCTTTTGAAATTAAAAGCTTTCTAACATGTGTTACACACAAAGCCATGCAGTCTACTGAATGTTAAATTAATTGCATCAAAGTCATAGCATTGTTACTTTTGGTCATTTTAGTAAAAACAATACAAAATCGTACGAGTTTTTCCGTTAACTTTGACCTTGATGTAATTATATACTCTTTTTTGGTAGTCGTTGTTGTCGCCGCCGAGAAAATGATTGCACAAACGTGGTTTTTGTTATACAAAAGTTTTTATGTTTTAGATTGAGTTTGATGTTTGTATCGATTGTTCATTGAATGCAATTAAATTCGTTTTTATACACTCCCGAGATTTATGGACACCGACGCAACGTCGACGTCAACTTTGAGAACGACGTTTGCTAAATGAGTAGATGAGCTTGATTTGTGCCGGCGAAGCCTTAATAGGTGTTTTTAATTAGACTTGTTGTAATATTTCTAATTATTTTGTAAACATTTCAAATACAAAGTGTCATAAAATTTGCTGCGATAAGAGTTCAATTGAAAATTCAATAATTTTTGCTGCAGTAAAAGTGTTGCATACCTTTATACATTTCAATTTTCTTTATTAATTTAACTATATATTTTTTATTTTTATTTTTTAGCTGCCAAAATGAATTCTTACAGTAGCACAGATTCAAACCCTGAACAGGATCATAAATTATTACGGAGTATTATGCCCGTTTTTGCACAAATCTTCATCGATAATTTCACAATAGGCGATGTTAATTGGGAACCGTATTTTTCGAAAACTGAATTCCAAAGCATATTCGCAGAGGTATTGTAATTGTTATAAAGTTATTTAACATTAATAAGAGCTGTTTAATTAATCATTATTATTAACTTAACTTTTTTGTTTTAATGCGCAGAAAGAAGGCGAACGTGAAACATTTTGTTTACTCTCATTGCTTGAAAGGAAAAGCGAAAAAGAAATCGATAAATTTGTTGAATCATTAAATTTTGATTATAAATTTATAAAAAGTGCCATTATGAGTGAACTGTCTGAGCCAAGTGAAAACACATTGAATTACTTAAAGGCAAAGATAGATTTGCTTAACGTTGATCAAAAGTTTATTGATAACAATGTTCGACGCTTAAAATATGTAAGTAATTATAAAAAATAGAAAGCATTGATAACCTTAAAATTACATGTATATTTTTTTTATTTTTTTAGTTCTGCGAATTGCGTAAGACTTTACTAAAGCTAAACTCTTCGGACATGATGCGCAACATTATCATACGCGGTAATTTAGGCGCTGGCAAAAAATGGCTTGCACTTGATGTGCTCACCGAGTACACTGTGCTCAAGGCATTGAACTTTAAAGTTTACTGGTTGGATCTTAAGACGTGCACAAGTGAAGAGAATACACTTGTAAAATTACAAGAGCTGCGACACTTGGTCGATCCATACTATCATTTCAGCAGTCTAAATGAAATTGAAAAAACTATCGCCTATCAGCAGACAGTGATTAAACGTTTATTTGAAGATAAAAACAATTGCGAAAGTTTGGTTGTACTTGTTGATGTACAGAATAAAAAGGCATTGAAATCTTTCACATGTCTTGGCTGTAAACTTTTGGCTTTGACTCGCTATGAACATGTCAGTCGTGCTCTTTCAAATAAAACAACGAAATCTATTGAATTGAATGATGAACTTTCATATAACGAGATTGAGAATCTATTTACGCTAAATAGTATACCACAGTGTAAGGAATCTCTAAGCAGAATTAAAGCAATATCGGAAAAAACACAAAATCCGTTAAAATTAAGTTACATTGCTTCGGTACTGCCATTCTCCGATTGGGACCACTGGGAAAAGTAAGTAAAATTTTTACAATTCATATTTGGTAATATTAACTCTTTTTAATTTCAGAAATAATTTCAATAAATTAACAAAAATAGTTGAATCATCACTTAATGTCCTAAATAAAGAGAATCAGCGTTATTTTGCTGCGTTATTAATATTTCCCGAAGATGCAGAAATACCAATTGAAGTAAGTAAATAATTCATTAATAAATCCATATTGTACTAACTATAATAAATTAATTACACAGTTACTCAAATCACTCTGGAGTGTAACACCCGAACGCAGTGAAGAGATTTTAGCGGTATTTAAGAAAAACTCGCTTGTTAAACGCAATGTGGAGGAACGCACTATAGCTTTATCAAATATCTACAGTGTTCAACTGTCGAAGAGCCAAAAAATAACGGATATGATTAACAAAAAAGATTTACACGAAAAAGTCGTGCATGCATTCAAGTAAGTGTTAACTTGTTTTTGTATTAAAATATTTTTATTAACATACTATTTCAAAATGTTTGTTTTAGCATTGATAATGAATTTGATCAACGCGAAGATCCCGAATTGGCAAATTTATCAAAATATTTCTTTCGTCATATAACACATCATTTAATAGCGCTTGACGACGCGGAACGTGATAGGCTCTTTAAAAAAATATTACTTGATTTTGGGTTTCTGGAGAAAAAGATTCGTTTAGAATCTAATAAAATACTCAATACGTTGCAACAACTGAATTTCTACAAAAAACAAGACTGTAAGTATTATTAAATTAAATGAATTAATTTACAATTAATGTTGATTATTTACATACTTCGATCTAACCCGTTTTAGATTGTAGTAAGGAACAACGCAAATTGATAAATGAGTTTTGTCAGTTTCTGCCCAAGGTCGAAGAAAAACTTATGCTCTCAAGTGACACTTGTCTGTTGCAATATGCATTAATGGAAAATGGCGCCTTACACACGGAGGCCTTACGTCAGATGCGTTTATATCCAAAGCAAGTTTGGTTAACTGAAACGTATGTATCAATAGAAGAGTATTTCCAACACACATAACTATAATAGAATTCAAATCTTTTGCATTATAGTGGTAGCTTTCATCAACGTCGTCAGCTGGTGCAGGTTGGAATACAGGTACTCAAAGCAATCTACTTAGACTCGGAGGAATGTTTAGTTGTACTCGACAATCATCAAATAATGCTTGTGAATTTATCGCTCGAACATGATACGGGCAATATACAACTGGAGAACAATCAAGAGATTCAACAGTGGCTGGTCTTTAATCGGCAGAAAGATTTGTTAACGCTGAACAAATATGGTCACCTCAATCTGTTTTCATTGAACAAAAATAGATCAACTTGCGGCGCGCATCTTACACAACGACAAAGTAGTAAAAAAAAAGTGCCTGATTTTAAACCAATCTCACAGAAAGCGGCACACCTTGGCAAGCCTCGTGCGCCTAAATGGACTTATAAATATGATGATAAAAAACGCATTGCAGCTATACATATAAGCGAACAAAAAAATGGCAAGATTGATTTGTATGTGGCTTGCAATAATGGTGATATTCATCCATTCGAATGGATTCAAGAAAATGATGAAACAATATTTCGTCCAATATCATCGATACCAATAGCGACAAAACTGATGGTCAAAAGTGAAATACGTTTTATTAGCAAGTTACTAAATCAGTATATTTTGGTGTTGTCAAATAATGGCACCATAAGCATTTGGCGTATACAAGATACTTCTAAGGTTTCTACACGTATAATTACTGACGCCGGCGAAGTTATACATATGGCAACGTACGTCATAAATTATGAAACAAAAGCGCTTTTTGTATTCAGTCACAAAGTATTCATAATGGATTTTTCAACAGATAATTCAAGCCCTGATTTGAATAAATTAGATTTAAAACAAATATATGAGCAACCGAGCAACGAGCAAGGCATTATCCCAATTAATTGCGCTAAATTATCATATGATAACCGTTATTTATTATTTGGCACGGAGAAAGGTTTAACTGTCATCGATATCGCAACCCAATTATCGGTTCTGTGTAGCAATGTTAGTGAGAGAATTGTGTGTGTTGATATTTCTTGTTTGGATACGTTGACTCCATACGATCCAAAGTATATTGTACTATGCGGCGCTATTGGCAATACATTTCTGCACGTATACGCAATTAGAACACCAGTAGAAGATAAAAAGATCACCTGGTTGCATCATGTCGAGTGCATGGCTAATAAAGACACGCAAAATAATATTGCACGATTAGAACCGGATGTACGTTGGCGTGGCGACAAATTGTACGATGTTACATATGGCGACGATGGCGAAATAAATCTTTTGGCAGTGGATTCAAAAAATCGCGTACGTAGTATATGTAAATGTTAAACAGAAAAACAGCGATAATGTATGAATTTCTATTTTATCTTACAGATTCATCAAGTTATCACAAATGATAAACCAACTTGGATGCTTATACCACAGGAATCAAAATGTGACATTACGGCTGTGACGGCATTCGGTGTAGAGGATCATGCATTTGTTGGCTACAAAAACGGGCACATCTTCAATGTCAACAAAGAGCATTATTTGCAACAAAACTTTTTGACGAATGCCATTGATTATTTGCATTTGTTGGATGAAAATACATTAATTGCCTCGTCAAATGAGCCAGAAAGAACGTTAATTGCACCCAAGCTTGATGCGCCTAATTTGAATGCAGATGATTATATAAATTTAGATTTCTTCTGTAAACAAGCATATAAACTTTACGAACATTATTTACTCTTGATTGCTAGCGATTCAGTAAAGGTAATTATTTTAAGCTTTATTTATCAATTCTATACTAAATTGCATTATTTCAGTTTTTCGACTTGAATCATAAATCAATTCATGCAATCAATGATGAAATATTTTGCTTGGCTTGGGATTTTCAACAATCTGTTTTATTTCTGGCAACAAACAACAATGATATAGTTGTAAGTGCTCTATGAAGTTTATTTTTGTTATTTCAACTTAAAAAAAACGGAAAGTGCTATGTATTGAAATCATTAAAGTTCAGTCGTGTGTTAATGAGAACTTGTCGATCGTTGATATTCGCAAAAAGACAAAACGTAAATAATTCGAGAGGTAAATTACTTTAATATTTTTGTTAATATCGTGCATATATGTAAATGTTGTGCTTTAAATCTATTAATACATTATAATGTCATAATGATTACATTGAAATTGTAGCTTGCACAGATTCAAATTAAGTTCATAAATAGGTAAATAACCAAATATATGAACATCAACACTTCAATAGAAAAAAGTACGCACGCGTAATTAATAATCATTAGCCCAGCCTAGTCTATGGTCAATATGGAAATCAAATGCACATACTAAGCACCGGCTGAATACTAAAAAGAAATGTTTGTCTATAAGATAATTGTTGATATTATTATAATTGATTCTGCTTACTAACCAATTTGGTTTTCTTACAGATTTATCGTTTCACAAATTCGGAAAATCAACTCAGTTTTCAAACCAATTTTTATAGAATAAATGACGTTCTTCAGGACAATGGCAATGTTAATTGCTTATCTGCGTCGACAGATGGCAGTTTGATAGCGCTTGGTTACAGAAATGGCGACATAAAGGTACTTTTATATAATAAACATATATTTGTTTTTACTTCATTAGATCAAAATCTAAAAATACCTTTTTTTTTAGCTGTACAAACATCACGAGAATGAAATTACGGATATTCATCTACTTGAATCGCATAAACACAAGATTATGGAAATGCGTTTCTCGCCGGAAAAGGATGTGCTTGTCAGTTGTGCCGAACAGATTTGCTTCTGGAATATAAATTATATACTAAATAATGAATCGGCCATCTCCAGAACAACTCAACGACGCAGTTCACGTTTTTCTGTACAACGCAGCTTGGATGAAAATGGCACCGAGGAAGTGGATGCCATGCCTGTTCATCCATATACACGACATTTGCCCGTTGGTAATGAACACAATGAAAATTTGCGTTATGCTGTGCTGAGTACATGTAGAACGGGTAGAAGTCCATGGCGTCAAAAACAGGGGCATGCTTCGAAACCTCAATTATTTGCTTGCATTAAATTTGATGGCAACGAAGCTGGAAAATTCTTTGCCAATGCAGATTTTACACAATTTGATATGATCGATAACGAAGGTGTCTATTATCAATTGCGTTTGTTAGACAGTTCAACTATGCGGCTTCCAATAGCAGCGCAGAATCTCGACAATGATGATGTATTTTATTCCCTTGAACGAAATATACAGAGTGACATTGGCATCGAACGTGACATTGGAAGTGGTCTTGATATGGAACATAAACAAGCTGATGAAGATGATGGCGTTGATGTTGTTAATGATCTATTAAAAAGGAGTAATTCGATTATATCAACTAAACATGATATACAAGACGATGAACAAGAGGAAGAAGAAGGTGCTACAGCGTTGCCATTAGCGATATGACGCCAGGAGCGCCGCATAATATGGCGGCGCACAGACAACGAATTCATATCAAATGTCTCACAGTCGTCATCCACCATCATTGTAGTCTTTGTCTATTATTTGATTGTGTATTTGTTATATCTTAGTTGCGATTTGCTATAAGTTTTGTTTAGTTAGTAAGTGAAAAGAAAAAAAGGAAACAAAAGTTAGTTAAGACAAATACTCCAAGCATACAACATTTTCTTAGAAAATTGAAATTACTCTACTTCAAACAACGAAAATATATTATAGAAATTTTAAGTGCTAAAACGTCCCAGTAAATTTAAATTTACATACAAGCTCTCTCTCCCACCTGACTCTAAATATTTTCATACCATTATTTTTTAAAGGTATTATTTTATTCTTGCATTTAAATGCATTTATTCCCCAAACTGTAATGCCTGCCGACAGTTTTCAATGATCTTCAAATATATTTGCTTTAACATAATTAAAATATAAATATATAAAATATATCATTTTTAAAAATTGTATTTCTATCAATAAATAGAAAAATTAAATTATATTTTTTTAAGATTTTTACAAATAATAATAATTTAAGTCAATACCTAATGTAAAAAAAGAAGGAAAATAACAAGAAAATTAAAATGACATTTGAACGTCAAACAAAATCAAAAGTTTTCTCGTATGCACATTGATTTTGATTCTTTTAAAGCTTTATCAAAATTGTTTAACAAAGAAGCAAGAAGGATATGGCATATTTGTCTCGCATCTGCAAGGAAACTCAGCGCCTTTTGCAAGATCCAGTACCTGGTATTGTCGCCGAACCAGATGAGCAGAATACTCGTTATTTTCATGTGACTGTCGATGGACCCAAGGACTCACCGTTTGAGGGTGGACAATTCAAGCTTGAACTCTTTCTGCCCGGCGACTATCCCATGTCTCCGCCAAAAGTGCGTTTTCTCACACGTATCTATCATCCGAACATCGACAGTTTGGGGCGTATTTGCGTTGATGTGCTTAAGGATAAGTGGAGCCCAGCACTGCAGATTCGCACAATATTGCTTTCGATTCAGGCCTTACTGAGTGCACCGAATCCAGACGATGCGCTTAATAATGATGCCGCGATGCTTTGGAAGACCGATGAGGGTCGTGCGATCCGGCGAGCTCGTAAATGGACAAAGAAATATGCTAAGGCCAGCTCATCCACCGAAGTGAGAATGAGTTGAAGAGTTTCAAATGGTTTTTGGAGCATACGCATTAAAAAAGAAATATCTAATTTGTTCATTTGCTTAGCTTTAATTTAAATATACATTAAAATTAATTTCAACGGAAAAATTCCCCTACACTTATTTAAAATAACTCTACTAACAAACGACATTTTCAAATTTCAAAATCGTGCCAAATGGAAGTGTGTTTTTATCTCAAGATGAGTATTTGGTTCCTTTTTTAATTTAAATGTGCAATCACCTACAAAATCGTAATAAAAATGTCTAATCGTCAAAGTAAATAATATTATATCAACGATTTTAGTTTTGTATGACACCGGGTGCAAGATCAGATCGTTTCGTCTGACACCGTTCTAGAAACGAGCTGTGCCACGTTTCACTAATTTTTTCACAGTTCCACCGCAAGAGATTGGTGTTCGGGACGATTATGTTCTTCGGCATGTTGGTTTTCATGCCATACCCATACTCAATTAAAAATTTACTTTTGCAAATAAACTGTGACATTATTTCATACTTTAGACCTTAATCTTAAAGTGTGCTTATATACTTTTTCGATATCTTTTTTTGTTTAGAAGTTACATGCAGTAAAATTTCAAAAATAAGCTTGTTACAGTGGGCAGTGAGTTCCAAAACTAAGCAAGCGTCCCTTAAGTAAGTATTCACAATTGAACTGACTTATGGCATATTATTATTTCAAGCGAACATACGCTTGTCCATTTCCAAGACACACAAAATGTACATTCTGCTCTTTCTGGAGAGGAATTTAGTTAAAAAAAAGAGAGTCTGTGGTAGGAATTTAGTGAGTTGAATTTAGGAACACCATGGGGCATCGCTCTAGTCAGCCTCTGTTTGCAGCGAATGAATGAATGAAATTGATTTAAATTTAGTCAAATTTGATCAAACACACTTGAAGTCATTATATATATATTTTTTTTATTTGTATACTCTATAAAGTTGTCTATCAATATATTAAATAAAGCTTACTCGTTATTTTTGTAAAAAAAAATGTGTGTTGCAATTTAATAGATAAAATGTTCGGTCATTTGGAAAAATCTCAAAATAGAGCTTACATTAATACATATACCAACAAAAATAAGACTTTTTATTTTTTTATATTTGCAACCACTTTTCGATGCATAGTGGGCCGGAATTTAAATTTACTTGGACTTGAACAGCTGTTTGGCCAAGGGTGTGGGGCATTTTGACTTTCTCTTCTCCTTTTTGCTAACCAGCAGAGTTGTCAAATCAGCGGGCAACGAAAATATTAACTATTTTGAGACCTTTATTATTTGACATCTCTTATCGTGAGCTGTTTCTAGCTTTTTTTAATTTTCAGTTCTGTGATTTTATTGATGATCCCGCTAAAAACTGTTATTGTCTTTTCTGAAAAGTTGGCAGCTCTGATCGGGTGACAAGTCATTTTCGAACGTTCCCGGGAAACGGTCGGAATATCGCTCATCACTAAAACAATTCGCCGAAGAGTTAGCACGTATCGCGCATAGAGTCGTATCAACGCGGTGAAAGAAGGTTGAAAAACAATTTTATTAAGTGTCTTCGAAACGCAAACAAACAAACAAAAAAAAACGTTTTAAAAATACAATCAAGATTTGTGGATGTTCACAACATAGTGTGTGTGTATGTGAGAGAGTGTGAATTAAGAATAAGTGCGTAAAATAAGAATATTGTCTACGGGAATTGAGAATACTTGTGTTATGGTGGTTTTTTAAAATGATGTTTGAGACAAATATTGTTAAGTTAAGAATGTTTATTAAGTATCTGAAACAATAAACTCGATGTTATCTTAATAATAAAACAAATTAATATTCGTCCTGTTCGCATGTTTTGCGCAAATTCAAAAAATAAAACGGTAAATGCTGCTGTTTTCGTGTTTTCCTTCTTCCTCTCTATCTTTTTGGCTTCTCAATTATGTTAGTGTGTGTAGATCATTTGTGTCGTTTTCCTCTTCGATCTTAATACAAGCCAAAGCAATATGGCCGCCGCCGCCGCCACTTGTTGGATGTGAATGTGTATTGTGATGATGCAGATGACAATTTAAGAAAAGTAAAATTTTAAAAGTGCGCAAATACCAAATGTGTTAAAGAAAATGATAACTGCATGGATAATAGTTGAATAAGAGGGAACATAAATATAGAAACAGAAACGATGAAATTAATTCAAACAAAAATGCGAAAGCAAATATAAAACAATAAAACCAGAGTCAAAAGTTCATATTCAGTCGCAGCTCACTTACGGCTTGTGTGTGGCTCTCTCTATCTTTTTGTGACTCTTCCGCTGACTGCGCGCTCAGCTTAGCGCAGACAACTTTGACGCTTCCCTTGTGTTGTGCTCCCACACCCTCACTGACTTGTGCTGAATTTGTGTGCGTTGATTTTAATTCTAGAAATTCATTTGGCATTATTATTTTATTAATAATAAGTTAATAGTTTCAAAAATAGTGTATTAAATATTTTGTAAATAGTTATTGATGATTTAAAATGGAAACACTTTGTTTGCATATCTATGAATCTGTGTGCGTAATTTAAGTTTTGTTTTCTTATTGTGTGTGGTTTTTTGTATTCCTCTGCCACCCGCGACACGCACACATATATTTTGTTAAGCGTTCAGTCATGCATATGCAGCTGTCTATGCTCTCGGATTCCGTTCACCCACACACATAGCGCACATATACAGAAATAAAAATAATAACAATAAAACAAAAAATTCAACAAAAAAAAAAAAAGATAATTAAAAAGAGACACTTGCGCGCGCGCTCTCTGTGTATTTGGCTCTCTTGTTGCTCAATATTGTCGCTGCAATTGTGTTTGTTTTTCCATTTAATTTATTATTTTGTCAATAGAAAAAAACTTATTTTTTATTCTATCCACTTTTTTTAACTTTAATTCTTCAATGACAAAATACATGTACATTTTTCTTATAGTCAGATACATAATTTGAATAAATTAATATTTTTTTCTTTGGTACACTTTTGCTTATATCCTTTTACCAATTCTTAGACTTTTTTGAAAATTCCTGTTGGCGCTTTTAACTTGTTTTGCTGTCTTTTTGTTTTATCTCCTTAATTTTTTTGGTAAAACAAAAAGACAGCAAAACAAGTTAAAAGCGCCAACAGGAATTTTCAAAAAAGTCTAAGAATTGGTAAAAGGATATAAGCAAAAGTGTACCAAAGAAAAAAATATTAATTTATTCAAATTATGTATCTGACTATAAGAAAAATGTACATGTATTTTGTCATCGAAGAATTAAAGTTAAAAAAAGTGGATAGAATAAAAAATAAGTTTTTTTCTATTGACAAAATAATAAATTAAATGGAAAAACAAACACAATTGCAGCGACAATATTGAGCGACGGGAGAGCCGAATGCACGGAGCCGCGCGCGCAAGTGTCGTTTTTCAGTTATCTTTTTTTTTTGTCCTTCGCAAATTTTTTGTGTTATTGTTATTATTTTTATTTACTGCTCTATATGTGCGCTATGTGTGTGGGTGAACGGAAGCCGAGATGCGTAGACAGCTGCATATGCATAGACTGAACGCTTGACAAAAATATATGTGTGCGTGTCGCGGGTGGCAGAGGAATACAAAAAACCACACACAATAAGAAAACAAAACTTAAATTACGCACACAGATTCATAGATATGCAAACAAAGTGTTTCCATTTTAAATCATCAATAACTATTTACAAAATATTTAATACACTATTTTTGAAACTATTAACTTATTATTAATAAAATAATAATGCCAAATGAATTTCTAGAATTAAAATCAACGCACACAAATTCAGCACAAGTCAGTGAGGGTGTGGGAGCACAACACAAGGGAAGCGTCAAAGTTGTCTGCGCTAAGCTGAGCGCGCAGTCAGCGGAAGAGTCACAAAAAGATAGAGAGAGCCACACACAAGCCGTAAGTGAGCTGCGACTGAATATGAACTTTTGACTCTGGTTTTATTGTTTTATATTTGCTTTCGCATTTTTGTTTGAATTAATTTCATCGTTTCTGTTTCTATATTTATGTTCCCTCTTATTCAACTATTATCCATGCAGTTATCATTTTCTTTAACACATTTGGTATTTGCGCACTTTTAAAATTTTACTTTTCTTAAATTGTCATCTGCATCATCACAATACACATTCACATCCAACAAGTGGCGGCGGCGGCGGCCATATTGCTTTGGCTTGTATTAAGATCGAAGAGGAAAACGACACAATAGATATTGAGAAGCCAAAAAGATAGAGAGGAAGAAGGAAAACACGAAAACAGCAGCATTTACCGTTTTATTTTTTGAATTTGCGCAAAACATGCGAACAGGACGAATATTAATTTGTTTAATTATTAAGATAACATCAAGTTTATTGTTTCAGATACTTAATAAACATTCTTAACTTCACAATATTTGTCTCAAACATCATTTTAAAAAACCACCATAACACAAGTATTCTTAATTCCCGAAGACAATATTCTTATTTTACGCACTTATTCTTAATTCACACTCTCTCACATACACACACACTATGTTGTGAACATCCACAAATCTTGATTGTATT